>JACGWL010000071.1:0-22760 GCA_034509725.1 Sesamum angolense
TCCCATACCGTTGATATAGCGCAACTATGGCTTAACACTCGAGATGCGTTTACTCGTACTGATCCGAGTCTAGGAAGACATATTCCTGATCGATCAATCGCTTGGGCCAAGAAGACTTTTAGAGTCTAAACCATCTCAAGGTGCATGGAAGAACTCTCTATCATACAATGACAGGGGACAGATCCTCTCTTAGAATCCATCGTCCTCGTTACATCCTCCGACTGCACTGGATAAGGCTTATAATGACCATGCCTCACGACACAGCCACCGCTTGCCATATCCAAGATACAGTCTTTATATGCACGTGACTGCCATGATTCCTCAAGTCAGAGGACATAATTCTCGTACTATCGGAACTGGGAATCCCAATCATACGCGACCAAGCCTTAAGAGGCTTCCATATGACGATTTTTGGCGAGTCACTTCAGTCAGTTGACTACCTTGCCAACTAACCACTAAAACTGCACAGACGACCTATATCCTCTTGCCGACGAAACACGGCTGCAATAATCTTAGTGCAAGTCTCCATAGGATCCTCGATGCCCATTATCAAGGTCCTCGACTTGGAACGTTCCAGACCGACCCTTAGGAGTTGGTTTCATAATTGCCAAACTTATGCGCAGCCCAACTCCACGGGTTAACCTTTCGATCCGTGGGAATTTCGTTGTGACATTGAAACGCCGTTCAATATCAGTGGTAAGCTCAACGAAATATATTGCCATCTTGATGAATTCTTACCGTATTCATCAATCTAATAATATTTGATAAAGATTGTAGAATCTAAAACAACCAATCCAATTCGTGGTCACGCATTCCAACAACGTTTAGACCGGGTCCTTATTTCTAGCTGTTGGATGACTGTCTTCCCTAAGATGCAGTTAACTCACCTTGAGCTTTCACAGTCGGACCATCGTGGTTTATTGGTTGAGGCAGAGTGCACTGTGGAACGGAATATTTCGTCTTTTCTTTTCCAGCATATGTGGACCATGCATTCCGAGTTCCTTGGAGTGGTCCGTCGGAATTGGCAGTACCCAACTGTAGGTGGCGGTATGATGCGGCTTCAGCAGAAATTGACTTGTCTGAAGCACTATCAGAAGAATGGAATAAGACAGTCTTTGGGAATAGGTTTTATAGAGTGGCAGCAGCGAAGCGATAGCTCAAGGAGGCTGATGTGGCATATGATCAGGATCCTTGCGATCGCACGTTTGTGGAGCGAAATCGATGTTTCTGTCATGTGTGCGGATTAGTCGGTAACAAAATTTCCTCCTGCCAATCAAATCCATGACAAAGTGAATTCCCCTCCATCCCCTTTATATTTGACCCATGGCTTACAGCAGAAAACAAATAAATCCCTAACCCATTCTTCTCCTCCTACAATGAAAAACTGATGACTGGAAACAAAACCAAAATTTCCTCGATAGACCCCAAAAGTTCCACTCAGGTCGGTAACCACAACCATTGTCAACCTCTCCCATCCGCTACTTCGAGAATCCTCAAATTTACCACAATTGATCAACTTTCAGAGAGGCCAAAAGTGTTTTGCAAACTGGCCACAATATGGAAATATCTTCCTGCTCCGTAAACGACAGAGCCCAGACACAAAATCCCAAAGTAGATCCTAATCTATCCAAAAATACTTTCCCCTCCCAAACCTCTAACAATTATCCCACCAATAAAAATAGGCAGCCCCTTTATCCTTTTGAGCTTGACCCTCCTATTGGGTCATCAAACCAAATAGGGACATCTGATCTAAACCCAGCCTTCTCCCTACCTACCAAAATTCTGGAGGGCCCAAACCAGAAGCCCATCTCAAGTTTTTCCTGTTAGAATAGGTGATCAAAAACCAATCGGATTGGGCTTATGTAAACTATTTCTGACAATTTTGATGTAATATAATATTTATGTCTTTGAATAAATGTAATATTCATACTATGGCTTGATTATTTGTTGTGTTTACTTATTGTGTTAATACTTAACTGCACGACAAAACCCACAGACCAAACGAGCAAGTCCAAGGGGTTTGGCTGCGCATTGGATGGCATCCATGAAATCAACTTCTGTGGATTGGTTTGGAAAGTTCCAAGTCGAGGACCTCGAGATAGGGCATCGAGAGTCCTATAGAGACTTGCACTAAATACTGCAGCAATGTTTCGTCGGCAGGAGACGTAGGTAGTCCATGCAGTTTTAGTGGGTTTGTTGACAAGGTAATCGACTGACTGAACTGACTCACGGGAATTGTCATATGGAAGCCTCCTAAGGCTTGGTCGGTATGACTGGGATTCTCGGCTCTGATAGTACAAGATTAGTCCTCGAACTTGAGGAACCATGGCAGTCACATGCACATGATGGCTGTAGCTTAGATCTGGCGAACAATGTCTGTGTCGAAAGATACAAATGTTATAAGCCTTATCTAGTGCAGTCAAAATGTGTAGTCAAAACGATGTGTTCCAAGAAAGAATTCCTCCCCTGTCAATATCGTGACAGTAGGATCTCTCATACACTCGGAGACACGTTTCTCTAAAAATCTGTGGCCACAATGACTGAATAAGTGGGATAGGTTTCCTCGTGATAATTCAGTAGGGCAAACGGGTAGTCTTGAGTTATTAAGTATAGATGCCTATTGCAGGATGAAAATCGACGCCCAATTCCATGCCCTAGACTAAGGCCGGGAGACGGTTCATAGAAGGACCTTATCCGTATGAATTCGATTGCCTAAACGTTCATCCATATTCACTTAGTCTCTAGTGCCATGGACTGTTGCTAGACGACTACCCATGGTAATGGGTTATTTCTGCTTATGGGATAATAAAAAATAATTGATTAAATTAAATTTAATTAATTGTGTTGGGAACACGCCCAAGTCTAGCTGAAGGTGAACCTAAAGAGTCACACCCTACCACTATATTGGGATGGAGTTAATTTGGAATTAACTCCAGAAGAGCCAGATTAATTTAATTGAATTAAATTAATTTTTGGAGAGAATAAATAATTGGATCATTTATTTAGACCAATCTATTGGATGGATAACTTGAAATTCAATTAATTAGATTAATTGAAATTCTTAGTTGGCCATTAAAATTAATTGAATTAATTTTATTGGGCTACATCCAATTTATCATGGATTCATAAATTAATGGAGAGTTAAAAGGAGCTTGGATCTCTTAATTGGATTAAGAGATTTTAATGTTGGACTTATAAATTAAACTAGGTTTAATAAAAGTCCATTTGACATGGGCTTGGTTGAAATTTATTTAATCAAACCTGGTCCATTAAAATACAAGTCCAAGGCCTTGGTTGGACCATGGCTAGCTTTAGGAGGAGCCAAACCCCTCCTTGGAGTGTGTGTGGCAGAGTTTGGTGCACTAGGGTGCACCCAACTTGGTCATAAGGTGGCTTAGAGGTGGTTTTTAGGTGAGGAGTCTTGCTAGGTCATGACTCTTTGCTATACTATGACTAGGTCATATATAGCTCTAAAAATACTCTAACCCTAACCCTAACCCTAACCCTAACAGCAGCTGTACTTCCACCTACGAAAATTCACTCTCACCGTTTCCAAAAACTCTCTCAAGATCTTAGAGATCGAAAGAGAATTCAAAAACCAAACGTTAACCAATAGTGTTTTTGGTTCTTGCACTTTAGTGGTGTTTTTACTAGTACGAAATCACCACATCCTCTTGGTGGTGGTGTGTTAATCTTTAGAGGATCTCCAGATCGAGATCTTGGATCAAGGAGACCAATGGAATCAACGCTTGAAGTCGAACTAGAAGACAACAGCAGTAATGTTCTGATTTTGCATTTCTGTTGTTCTATTCTTATTTTCTTTTGATTCATGGCCTACGTATTTATAATATTACACCAAACGCCTGGGAAAAGATCAAGGGAACACCCTTTGTCAGACATTAATTTTCTTTAATCCTTGAATTTCTCGAATTTCGCGCTTCCACCGCGCTTCCCGGACTGATCCATTGCCTTCAAGTGGTATCAGAGCCCGGTTCGGTGTATAGGCCTAGGATCTAACATTCCCCACCATTATCCATATATCCCCATCTTAAATAATATGGGACTCCATCCACCTAAAGCTTGGCTTGACTCATCTCCTCACACCATAACTCTCAGCCCACAACCAACGCCACCCGGCCCGAGACTTAAACCTCTCACTACCCAAAATCTATTTTCCTCACTCAAACAACCATAGAAAAGACTGCCCATGGCTCCTCTGGACTCCAACATAATCCCTAAGAGACAAAAAATTGCAGAAAACCCCTTAGTTGGAGACCTAGGATAACCCCCTTCACTCTTCCACCTTTACACACAGCTGACCAAAAGACTAATAGCACACATGGCAGATCCACCGAGCTTGTGTTTGAGATTGTGACGGAAAAGACTACATTTCAAAAGGAAACAAAAGTTATTAGAATGAAAGAGCAGGAAACAAAAACATCAAATCAGTCACTCACTCCAGTAATCTCGAAAATTTGGGAACCCAAAGGGAGTAGAACCCAAGTTTAGAAAATGTCAAAGTAGTTAATGTCAACTTCAGCGAGGGCCCAGGGGGGCTACAGGAGTGATCTACAATGAGAATTATCTCGTAGAATTGTTGTGGGTTAGCCCGATTTGCGGCATGGAGAATGCTACGGGAACTTCTGTCTTCACACAAGCCTGATCTTGTTTTCCTCTGCGAAGTAAAAACCGCCCACACTGATAAGCTCTCTTCTCTCCTTCAGATTTCTAATTTTCCAAATTCTGCTTTCGTGTCTGCTTTCAATAAAGCTGGAGGTCTTTGCTTGGCCTGGACTTCCAGTTTAAATGTTAACATTTTTTGTTGAACCCCATGGTTGATTAATGCTCTGATTACTCTAAATGCAGAACTACGAACATGGCAGTTTACTGGGGTTCACTGTCCCGCAATCCCCGCCCTCAAACCATGTTTTTGGCAATGCTTTCATAATATCTATGATTCTTTTGACAGTCCCTGGCTTGCCATGGGGGATTTTAATGCGATTTTGTCTCAAAAAGAGAGGGGGTAAACCTTTTGCGTCAGCGTCTCGAAATGCACTGGGAAATGAGTTTGAGACCTACAATCTTATTGACCTTGGTTTCTCTGGAAATAATTTCATTTAGACAAACAAGAGACCAGACTTGGCCAATATCCAAACTAGAATAGATAGAGGTGTAGCAAATGCTAAATGGTGCTTGCTATACCCAAAAGCCACCATTTCCCACCTCCCAGCCGTTGCCTCTGACCACTGCCCCCTCCTTTTGGACACCCACCCAACTGAAATTATACACCGACCTTTCTACTTTCAAGAAATGTGGTTTAGAGATTATTCTTGTGAAAATCTCATTTTTGACACTTGACTGACTGTTTTTGCGGTGGATACAATCAACAAATTGCATGGGCTCCTAAAGAGGCTTCGAGGGGAGCTACGAGATTGGAACAAAACTACTTTTGGATGGTGCCATAATCAAATTGAAGCTATTAAATGGAACCTGATTATCCTCCAAAATGCAGAACAATCAACAGAGGTCATCTCAAGGGAAAATAATCTTCAACTTGAATTAAATGAGCAACTCAAACGTCTGGAGATTAAATGAGATAAAAGGCAAACCAAAAATGGCTTGAAGAACGAGATGCCAACACAAAATACTTCCATCTTACAGCAGTCCTTCAAACTAAGTATTCACTCCATCAAAACACAAGCAGGTCACATGGTCACTGACTAGGATCTTATTAGTTTGGAATTTGCAAATTTTTTTAAATCCCTATTTTGTTCTGAATGCCCCTGGAATCAAACAGAACTCTCTAATTGTTTCTCTGAGTTTATTACATATGACGCTCCCTAACGCCTAGTACTATTTTATGCAAAGTTAATTATCACGTTTAACTAAAATCTCTTTCATAGATAACATAAGTCACTACATTGAAAGTTATAATACTCTTTCAACACAACTAGCAGGAGTGTCCCCTCCTTCACCATTTTATACATATCTCAGTCCCATATAGCAAGATAGAGTTATTATAACTTGCTCATAAGTCATCCTCTCATCTAGTGTGTCACTAACATTGTCAAAATTTAAGCTTCAAGTTTTATAGACTAGTGAGTAGAACACCGCATACTGGCCCGACCTGACTTAGATTGAACGTGGACCTATTCCTCAAGAGTGAACACAACCCAAAATCTACACCTGGAAAATGTTGCAGAGGGGTGAGCCCGTGACTCAATAAGTAAACAACCAACAATAACCATATATGAAATTTATCTTTAATACAACCAGACAACAATATACAGCATAGGCCACATGTGTCACCATTTAGATCTCATCACATCTCATTTGATTAATGATGCCACAACTCACCAAAACAATCAAACCTAGTCAAACGATGCAACAACTCACAAAAGACAATCAAACCAGCTAACGATGCAAACAACTCGCAACAAGAAAACCAACCAAACTCTTCCCTTTCTAGTACACTTACAAGAATGGTGATATAGTGTCTTTCTCCACCAACTCATCCTCACCTTTCAATATTTTATAAGTGAATTACCCCCATTATAAACATGAAGAGCTAATGATGCCGTTTATTTTTTTTCACGAAGAGCATCGAGGCCAATTTATCCACGAAGAGCCGTTGTGGCCATTTATTTTTTTCCACAAAGAGCCACGGAGGCCAATATATCCACGAAGTGCACCAAGGTCATTTATTTTTTTCTACGAAGAGCCATTGGCACTAAATATAATCCACGAAGAGTACCGAGGCCAATTATTTTTTTTCCACGAAGAGCCATCGACACCAATCAAAGGGGTAATCACATAGTAATTATTTTCAGTTTCCATAACTCCCTCATCTTCCACATATCACCTTTCTTTTAAGTAACCAGTTAAGTAAGACCACATATCATCACATCTCCACAATCACATTCATATGGTCACAACCATGCACTCTTCGAGCATGAATAACACACTTTACATCATACTCTCACCATATTAGCATTCAAAGTAAAGCATCTAATCGATCATACCAACTTGCTTTCACCAAAAAAATTAGTCAACTCAAACCATCTATCAACATACCTTCCTCCCAAGTATTATTCACACAAATCATATGTGTGCATAGAAGTAATATAAGATAAAATAGCACATATAAGCGATAACAATTATTTACTTACCCTGCATTCTCACATAATCATTCAATTCAATCATCCATCTAATTATAGCCTCATCAAAGTTTAATTAGAAATTCTATCATAGACTTGAATAAAGGTGATATTAAGATAAAGGACACATATAGCTAATGTCAATCATTTACTTACCTTGCTTTAACCAAATACTTATTTAACTCAACCATCCATCAAATACTCATTTAACTCAACCATCCATCAAATACTCATTTAACTCAACCATCCGTCAAGTATAACATCTTCATTGTTATTAGCAAATCAAATTATAGATTTTCATAAAGGTCATACGAAGATAAAATAGCACATAGAGATGCCGTCAATTGTTTACTTAACTTGTATATCTATTGTCGATCGTCTTAGTTTGTTGTGTGCATTTTTCCCAATTGATTCAGCTCCTAATAATATTTCAAATATATTCATCTTAATATTCAGCTTTCAGCAAATAAGAATAAAATATAAATATTTATCTCTATATTTTCCTTAGCCTTTTTCTGCACAGCTTTTGACAGCAACTATGTTTTACTTTATAAATTCTTTCCAGAACGAAATAGAGCTGTTACAGGTTTCATTTTCACTCCATATATGCGTATTTGTGTCTAGGTTTATTTACAGCAACAATCATACAAGTTAGATCTCTATGTAATGAGTTATTTACGTTTTAGTACAGCCTGGTCGGACTGAAACAGATTCGGACTCACTACTTTAAAATTCTCCCAAAACTCATAGAGTCTTCCAAAATCTCCATATTTCAGATTATAATCTCCTATGTCTCTAGTTTCTTTTTACGAAAGAATCATGCAAATTGAACTATTAAAGTTTATGTTACAAGGTTTTACATAATCCTTGTCAGATATCCCGCAGAAATAGAGCAACAGAATATTTTCTCCGTTTAGCCTTTAAAACGACAGATTTAGCTGTTTATCAAAACTACAAAGTTTTAGTACACATCTCAAATGTTACACAGGTTCAATAATCACTAAATTCGGACTGCTACAACTCATGAAAATCCAGTTTTACAGAGGCTGATTGGAACAGAGTTTTTCATGGTGTCTTTCTTTCACCTTTAATGGTTTATTTTCTTCAATTAGAACTAATACCCAGCTCCTACGAAGAAAGATCAGAAAAAACTTACCAAATTCAGCTATAGAAGTAGTTTAGGATTGATGAAAATGGAGGAATTTCCCCACTTCCCTCTCTTCTTCTCTTCTCTCTTCTCTCTTCTCTTCTCTCTTGTCTTTTCTTTTCTTTCCTACACTCTTCCATGTGTATGCATGTCTACTTATTTTATATGTGTGTATATATATACATATCGCTTTTTCTCTCCTCCCTTCTCCCCCACCGCCTCACTCTTTTGTCCCTCCTTTTCTTTTGTCTTCCTATATATATATTTATATATAATACTTATATACCTATATATATATATATATATATATATATGTCTAAGTATATATATCCATATAAGTTAAAGGTTTGATTATATATATATATATGAATATATCATGACGTATTTTATATGTCTACATGTACATATATATATATATATATCTAGTACATATCCATATAATTTAAAAGTGTGTCTATTCATATATATGAATTCTCATTTTTTCAATCTTATTCCTATTTTACAAATATTGAAATGACTACAATAATTTATCTCATCTTTTTAATTGTCTCATTAACCACAATATTGAGTCACCACTCTTTATATCCATATCCTTATACTTAATGAATGAGAATTCAAGATAATAATCTAGGGCGTTACGTTACAGGTATAGTCTCTGCTGTAGAAAATGAGGACCTCTGTAAAATTCCAACTGTAGAAGAGATCAAGGAAGCAATCTTTGGTATGTCAGCCTTCAAAATCCTTCCGATGGATTCCCTCCAGTTTCTTTAAACATTACTGGCACATTCTAGGTAAACAAGTCATTGAAGCAGTCACATATTTCTTCTCCACGGCCCTTATTAAACCACCAATTAACCACAGTTTCATCACCCTCATCCCAAAAACCAAAATGCCAATTCCGTGAATCTATTCCGACCCATTAGCTTGTGCAATACTACTTACAAAGCCATCTCAAAAATCCTGGCAAATAAACTCAAGCCTCTCCTCAGTAGATTCATTTTCCCATTCCAAATGGCTTTTGTCGCTGGTAGGAACATCAATGAAAATTCCATCATTTCACAGGAAATTATGCACTACCTACACAGGAAAAAAGGGAAAAAAAGGATATATGACCATCAAAATTGATCTTTCTACAGCGTATGACGGGGTTGAATGGTCAGTTTTGATCAAAATGCTTGAGGAGTTTGGATTGAGCCCTACTTTTGTGAACTGGATTGCACAATGTATTTCTACAACAAGTTTCTCACTCCTGATTAATGGTGCATCATATGATTTTTTCAGACCAACTCGGGGCATCAAACAGGGAGATCCTCTCTCCCTTGCCTTTTCATTATTTACGCTGAATTATTATCACGACTTTTACTTCGAGAGGAATCTCTGGGGAACATTATAGGAATTAAGGTCTGTCGTACTGCACCTGCTTTCACATCTCTTCTACACTGATGACCTTACTATTTTTTGTAGGGCAGAGGAAAGAGATGCCCAAACTGTCAGAACTTGCCTAGCCAAATCTTAGGAATGGAGTTCCCAGGTTATCAACTGTAAAAAATCCATGGTGCACTTCAGTCGGAATATGACAAGCAGACAAAAAGAAGTGGTCTTGGAAGCCCTCTAAATGCCTGAATGCAACCACCGTGCTAAACACCTCGGACTTCCGTTCTGCAAAACAACTTCCAGAAACCAAGCGTTCAGTAACATTGTGGAAAAGTTGACGAACAGATTGTCTCTTTGGAAGGCTAGGAACCTGTCTCGGGCGGGGAAGTTGATCCTAATAAAAAATGTGGCACAGTCGATCCCGATATATCACATGTCGACTTTCCTCATTCCAAAGCAAATCTGTCATAAGCTGGATTCAATTGTTCGTAGGTTTTGGTGGCAAAATTAAGAAATTGAGCAAAGAAAGAAATTTCTGGCACTCAATTTGTGGAAAACAATCTTCCAACCAAAATCTAAAGGAGGCTTGGGATTGCGATACTTCTCGGACTTTAACGAAGTGCTCCTTTAAAAAATCTCTTGGAATATTTTTCAGAAATCAGATAACATTTGGTGTAAAATTCTGACTGCTAAATACTTGCGAAACGGTACTATTTTTACCTCATCATTGCAGGTTACTGGTGCTTCACGGGTGTGGCAAGATATTGTCAAGTGTGCTAAAGTTCTCCAACTTGGAGCATGTTTTTCAGTTTCAATAGGATCGGCATTAAGGATTTGGGAGGATCCATTGATCCCAACATTACCCTCTTTCAAGCCGCTGAGACCACCGGTCCTAACCCCTTCATGGCCAACGTTGCTTAGAGATCTCATTGACCACAACACGTACCAATCGAACCTGGAGGTCCTCTCAGAAATGTTCACTAGCCCCACTATCAAAGAGATTAAGAAGATCCAAATTCCAGTTCATGTGGAACCCTCCCGTCCGTTTTGGGCCCCCTCCAAGTAAGGGAAGTTCTCAGTCAAAACTATGTTCCATGCGATCCAACTGTCTGAGTTAACTCCAAACCATGAGGACGAAACTCTGGGAAAAAGAATCTGGTCCCTTAACCTACACAATAGACTGAAATCGTTCATTTGGTGAATTCTCTTTGACATGCTGCCTACTAAAGGTAAACTTGAACAATTCTTCCAGATCCCTAATTCTGAATAAGTTTTTTGTGATTGGCAGGAGGAAAATGCTCACCATCTCTTCTTGTGCTGCCCCTACATGGAAAGAATTTGGCTGCTCTCTAAGTGGCAAGTTAGATTGCACTCATTGTCCCACTTGTCGCTTAGAGAGTGGTTCTTGGAAATTTCAAGCCCCAACTCCTCATTTTTCCCAGTCCAAAGCATCAAACAAGAATTCATCACAACATGGGCTATCACCATGGAGCTCATTTGGAAGACTCGAAATAACAAAATGCATGGGACGGATCAACAATCACCGAAAAAAATTGCTGCCTGTATCCTAAAAAACACACATGAGTATTTGTCTGCTAAAGCCTCCAGATGCACCAAGAAAGTCTCCAATGAAGAATGGTTTCCTCCACTGGTGGATGGATTAAAGTGAACACGGACATAGCTCTTAAGGAGGAGAAATGTTTCACAGGTTTGATTGTGCGAAACCACTAATCACAGTTGATTCAAGCATAAACGAAATAACTCTTTGCTACTGATGCATTAATTGCGGAAATTCATCAATTCGGCTGGTTGTTGCGAATCTCCACAGAGCATAGGAAGACCTTTTTACTTTTGAGTCTGATTCACTCAATGCTATCCAATGGATTTCTGGCAATATTGAGGATGTTGATCAAGCTGTGCAAACTGATGTGAGGGAGATTAAAAAACATTAGGGCTTTAGGCCCAATAGGGTTTTCAGAAAAATTCCAAGACTTTATAATGGCATGGCACATGGGCTTTATAAACGACCCCATGGTGCAAATTGGGATGGACCGGTCCCTTTGTTCCCCAAAAATATTCTCTGTGACGGCCCTGATATCCTTGATCACCTTGCTGCTACTTAATGAGATTGCAACTTATCAAAAAAAAAAGAAAGGTACATTGCTCTATTTCTTTTTATAACGAGCTAACTTGTTGTTTTCAATATTACATGGAGACAAATTGCCCAGTCTTGAGTACTCTTACTTTCTCGCATAACCTTTTGCGACTCTTTGAGCTTGTTGTACCAGTTTTTACTATTATTTTATGAAATTTACATTTCCCCCAAAAATAATTGCTATTCACCCTTATAAATAATAACGATAGATTTGCTAATTGGCTGAGCAAGATCAGACCCATATCCAAGGAGGCGTAAATAAATTAACCTAGAACATACTCAAATACAATCCACTCACCCAAATGGCAAGCTGCGGTACAGAAGAAAATAAGAAATTAATAGACTATTCGATTTCATTTCGGGCTGGGCCTTTTCAGTTCCCAACAAAATATTAGTTAAATTTATTGTTTTACAAGATGGAAATCGTTCTTTTATTTTTTACTGTGAGTATTGCATGCTGAAAATAGAATTGTATGTCATGATTACTTGTATTGTTAGCGTAATATTGTAGCTTGGATATAGCAATATTAGTTAAATGGGTGAATATCAATTTGTTCGTGTAATATTATAAATGAGAAATGTGTAGTTTAGAAAATACAAGAGATAAAATTATTATTTTTTATAGAGAGATAAATTGTTCATTTACGATATCACATGGAGGTTGGTTGCATTTTTTCCAAAATTAAATGTATACGTGTTTCATATTGTGAAAATCATAGTATTAGTTAATTAAGTTTTTGTGGTTTATTAGCTGAAAAGCGTTCTCCTTTTTTACTGTGAGTAGGAAAATTCTTGTCCGAACTTGGTTCGGCCGAATTAATCATAGAGAAAGTATATCACAATGGCTTAGTGATTGGCCACTTTCCATAAACTTTACACCAATCACATGTCAAGCACTACAAAAAAAAACAATTTATTGTAATGGCTTTTTTAGTTTGTTGGAACGACTTTTTCATTTTTTAACGGCTGTTGTAATGGCTTGGCCTACCGCGACTTTTGCTGTCGTTACAAATAATTTATAATGGCCACATGAAAAGCCGTTACAATTATAACGACCGTTGTAATTCCTTTTCCCAGCCGTTATAAATTCAGTCGATTTATGAAAGAACAGTTTGTAATTGCTTTTGTAATGGCTGCATGAAATTATATTTGTAACTGCCTTTGTAACACCTTTAGGTATGATTTTTCTTATAAGTTGGCACGACTTTTGTAATAGTTTTTGTAACATTTTGGAATATTTTGGTTACTTGTTTTGACACATTATTTGTAATGGTCTGTGTAACGGATTTTGTAATTGCTTTCATTACTTGTATTGTAACGGCTCTTGTAACTGTTGTTGTAACAGTTATATAGAGCATTGTCATTGTTTTTGGTACAGTAATGGTAACGACTTTTAAAACTCATCAAATTTTCTTTATTACAAAAGCCATTACAAAGGCAATTACAAAAAATTAATTTTTTTATTTTGTAATATAATTTTATATTGATTTTATTTAATCTTATTATTTATTAGAATTATTTTTAATATTTTTATTTAATTGTTTTTGGAACATAACATTTTTAAAAAAAAATATAAAAAAAATAATATAATCATTATAATACTAGAAATATTTTAAAATTTTATTTTTTTACAAAATTAAAAAAAACCTAATCTTAATCATGGCATTTACGGGCGCATGCTCGTCGTCGTTGTCAGGTGCTGGGGCGTCAGCTGGAGGCTGGGGCACTAGACGATCGGGCCAGTCCGTATTGCGGCTTCTGATGTAGCACTCGATCATCTGCACCCGATCTTGTAGGTCGTCACTCTACGGCTGTGGCGGCGAGGGCGTAGGTGTAGTGGAGCTGCTGGGCTGTGATGGTCCAACAATCGTGTAGTGGGTCTCAGAACCGAGACCGAATACTCAGCCCCTTTTCTGACCACCAGCTGCTGACATCCACAACTACTACTCGTTCAGGGTCACGAAGGCTTGAGATGAGGGTGTCGATTCCTCACTGTTGTTCTCTTCTCCCTCGCGTTCCCTTAACAACCTCAAGAGCGCCTCATGCAAACATGTTAAATAATTAGATTAAAACAATAATTCTAAGTTTAAAAGTTTAAAAAAACTTAATATGTACTGATGTGTGTCGAATCCACCAAAAATATTTCTACTATAAACTTGTGAAAGTGATGAGTAGGGTCGAATCCACAGAGATTGGTTTTAAATTAATTCTTTCAAATATGAACAAAAGATGGGGTGTTTTCATTAAAAATCTAAGATCTAAAATTAAAGAAAAAAAGAAAACAATTAAAAAGCGAGTAAATGTGAGAAAGACATTCCAGTTAAAGATAGTATAATGCTCAATTCCACGGTTGATCATAGATGCAAAGATGACAATCATTCATAACAGATAAATTGGTTATGGTCATTGGTACGACCTAACGACCTCACCTTTTCTTACCTTGTTGATAGTCAAGGAACATCCGTTGACTAAAATCCCTAATCAGCAGACAACCTTGGGAACGTTCTCAAAATTTAATCTACTGACATCATTAAGAACTAGAAAGACCCAATTCTAACCAATAAATTTCTACAAGGATTTATTTAAGTTAGATTGTGCATTCCCCACAATATAATAAAAAACTACGACATAATCAATTATCCTATGTTACCTTTAGTCATTGAACTAAACAAACAATTACGGATTTACCAGTTCAATTGGCTAAGCAAATATTCTTGGCAATGAATAAAGGATCCTATCATTCATAAATCAGATTATTTGTAATAAAAACACAGAGAACAACACAAATACCAATATGAATGAAATTAGAAAGCATAAATTAGATCTCACAACTCATTGGATTTAAGCATTCACCGAATATTTAACCGGAATTAAAGAACTAGCCTAGCATACTAATAGAAGAACACATAAGAAGAAGAAGATAATATTATATAAAATGCAGAGATTAAAAGTTTTGTTACCATATATATTACTAATATAATTAAGGGATTTGATTTGATTGCATGATCATTCCTTATATTGTAAATATTCTCTTACTGTAATTAGTGTAGACTCTTTTGTATATATAGAGCTATAGGAGTATGCATCATTGTATTGCAGAGAATAGAAATATAAATAATACTCTTCCTACTTCATTTTATAACTTGGCATCAGAGCCTCGACAGAGGCTTAGAGTTCTCATCCTCCTAACAAGGAGAGAGAGATCTTGGGAACTGTGCAATTCTTTTTTTGGTTCTACCATCATCCATCTTTTATTGTTTGCTATGGATTCTATTGAAAATGGTCCTAAACCCATAAATGTAATATTTGATAGGTCAAACTATGATTTATGGGCTCAAGAGATTTGTAGTTTCTTGAAAGGGAGGCTATTATGGCGAATTGTTACTAGAGAGATTCCAAAACTTTCCAAGAAAGATGGAGAAGATGAAGAAAAATTTCACTGATCAACTGGAAAAATGGGATGGTAAGAATCATCAAATTTTAACTTGGTTTCGCAATACTTGTGCTAATGTTGTTAAACTAGATTTTCATCGATTCGACACTCAAAAGAGGCTGGGATATTTTGGCATCTTATTACTCCATCTCCGACTATATCACAATTGTATCGTTGTCTTCATCGGATGCAACAACAACCAGATCAAACTATTCATACATACATCTCTGAACTACAAACCTTGTGGGATCAATTAGCCATCTGTGATCCTGTATGGCCGAATGTTGAAGCTACAAAAGTGTATGCTGATCTTCGAGATCGACAACATGTTTGGCATCTACTTATGACCGTTAGAGATGAGTTTGAATCTGTCCAAAGCTCTCTACTTCATCAGAGTCCTTTGCCTAAACTTGACATTGTTATCAAGGATTTGATTTCTGAAGAGATTCGGTTGAATACTCTTCGTGTTGAGCATGTACCACTTTCAACAGATATGGTTCTAGCTACTCATGCAACCCAAACCCTACCTCTTATGTTCAAACACCTTTTGGTCATACTCAGAACAAATGAAAATCCTTTAAGAGGTTGTTCTACAATTACTATAAGAAGTATGATCATGTTATCTCTGAGTGTCGACGATTAAAGGCTAAGCGGAACTCTGGTCATAATACTACATCCCAGTCCTCATATAAAGCTGCTGTCACCACCGCTGCCATAGACGAATCTCTGGAGAACTCCTCCCTTAAGTTCTCTTTGCAAGACATCCAAGCTCTTTTTCAACAGCTCCAACCAGAACATGGTAAATTAACTTCTCCAACTCTATCTGTCATAGAAGGTTAATCTTCCTCTTGGTTCTTTGATTCTGCTTGCTGCAACCATATGACTTCCGATTCCTCTATCTTCACATCAAAATCACAAGCTATTGTTACACCTATTATTCACACAACAGATAATTCCATCATGTCTGTTCGAAATATAGGAACCATAGACACGCTGAAATTATCTGTCTCTAATGTTTTTCATGTTCCAAAAGTTTCATTAAATCTATTATCTGTAGGATAATTATGTGAACTCGGTGTTAATGTCCTTTTCTCGAGTCATGGTTGTTTTGTGCAGGACTCACAGACGGGGGAGATACTTGGGACTGGGCGTAAAGTTGATCGATTATTTGAACTCAAATCTCTTCGACTACCGTATAAAAATTTGGTTGCAACTGTTACTTCTTCTATTGGGCATGCTCGTTTAGGACACATTCCTACTTCTAAACTAACTTTTTTAATTTCAAGTGGTAGCTTAGGATCTGTTAAATCAGAACACATTGATTATGTCTCATGTCAACGCTCAAAGCATCACGCCTTACCTTTCGCTAATAGTAATTCAGTTTCTATTGCTCCTTTTGACTTAGTACATTATGATATTTGGGGACTAGCTCCTCATACCTCTCAAGGTGGTTCACGTTATTTGTGATCTTTACAGATGATTTCTCTAGATTTACATGGATTTATCTTATGCGTAATAGATCTGAATTGCCTACCATATACATTCAATTTTCGAATATGATTGCTACAAAGTTTTCTTGTAAAATAAAACCCTTCATGATGATAATTCCATGGAATATAAAGAAACCACTCTTCTTCAATTTTTATCTCAAAATGGAACATTAGTTCAAAGATCATGTCCTGGAACATCATCACAAAATGGACGAGCAGAAAGAAAACATAGGCATATCCTGAATATTGTTAGAAGTTTTCTAATATCCTCATCTTGTCCTGAAATATTTTGGGGAGAAGCTGCTCTTACAGCTGTTTACACAATAAATCGCATTCCTTCTCATGTTATTGGTAATATTTCTCCATATGAACGTGTCTATCAATTGCCCTCAGACTATCATATGCTTAAAGTCTTTGGTAGTGCATGTTTTGTCCTTCTTCAACCTCATGAGTACACAAAATTAGAATCACGGGAACGAATCTGTTGCTTTTTAGGATATGGTATTGAACATAAAGGCTACCGCTATTGGGACCCTATTTCCAAGCGTCTTCGCATGTCTCGTCATGTTGCTTTTTGGGAGCATAAAATGTTCTCCTCAATAGTCCCTTTTCAAACTGATAAAACTACTACTACATCCTTTCTTTCTAATCCTATTATTCCTCTTTTTCCTGATAAAATCTCTACAGGTGATCATAACACAGACCAGGACCAAACCTCTGTCGCTCCTGAGCAAACTCCCTCAGCTACTACGGAGTGTGTTACATCTATTCATGTTCCATCTGCTACAACCTCTCTTCCACTTCGTCGAACTACTCGTGTAAGTCAACCTTTTATTCTTCTTCGTGATTATGTTTGCTCTTACCACCATATCTTGTGAACCTCATAGCTACTGCGAAGCTAGTTCTAATCCTCTTTGGCAACAAGCAATGGCAGAAGAACTCTTAGCACTTACCACTCAACATACTTGGGATGTAGTTGATTTGCCATTTGACAAAACTATGGTTGGATGTAAATGGGTGTATAAAATAAAAACTCAAGCAGATGGCTCTATAGATCGATATGAAACTTGACTCATTGCTAAAGGGTTTACACAAGAATATGGCATTGCCTATGACGAGACTTTTGCTCAAGTAGCTCGTTTGACTTCCGTACGAAATCTTATTGCTATTGCTGCTGCAAAACAATGGAAGTTGTTTCAAATGGACGTTAAGAATGCCTTCCTCAATGGGGATTTATCTGAAGAGGTATATATGCAACCTCCTCCTAGGTACAACTATCCACCTGGTAAAGTTTGTCGACTACGAAAGGCTCTTTACGGACATAAACAAGCACCTAGAGCTTGATTTTCAAAATTCAATAATACTATTTGTCGATTTGGGTTCCAGTCTAGCCCTCATGACCATGCTTTATTTATTAGAAAGACTAGTCATGGGAGCACCTTACTTCTTCTTTATGTTGATGACATGATCATCACTGGAGATGACTCATAGGGCATTACGAATCTCAAATCCTTTCTTAGCCATAATTTGACATGAAAGATCTTGGTCTTCTCAATTTTTTTTTAGGTCTTGAAATTTCATCTGATCATACTGGATACTATTTGACTAACGTAAAATATGCTACTGAACTTATCTCGTGCAGGACTAACAGATGTTAAAGTTGCAAATACTCCTATGGAAACTAATGCTCATTTTTAGCTACAGATGGTACATTTCTCAATGATGGAACTCTCTATCAACAACTAGCTGGTAGTCTCATTTACCTCACTGTCACTCGACCAGACATTGCCCATGCAGTTCATATTGTTAGTCAATTTATGGCAGCTCCGCGAAAAAACTCATTATGTTGCGGTTCTACGGATCATTCGTTATATCAAAGGGACATTATATCATGGTCTTCACTTTTCTAGACATTCATCCCTTACTTTAAAAGCTTACTTTGATGCTGATTGGGCAGGCGATCCCGCAGACCGTCGTTCCATTACTAGTTTTTGCTTCTTTCTTGGTACCTCTTTAATTTCATGGCGCAGCAAGAAGCAATAAGTTGTTTCTTGTTCTAGTACCAAATCTGAATATCGAGCACTTGCCGATACTGCTTCTGAACTTGTTTGGTTACGATGGTTACTTCAAGATATGGGCATCTCACATTCCTCTGCTACTTCGCTGCATTGTGATAATAGTAGCGCAATGCAAATTGCTCATAATGATGTCTTCCATGAACGTACTAAGCACAATGAAGATGACTGTCACTTTATTCGACATCATACAGTGAATGGAAGCATTTGGCTTATTTTTGTTTCCTCAGTTAATCAAATTGCATATATCTTCACCAAAGCCCTCAAACCAAGCCGATTTCATGATTAAATTTCCAAACTCAAGCTAGCTGCACTTTCACCATCTTGAGTTTGAGGAGGGATGTTAGCATATATGTTACTAATATAATTAAGGGATTTGATTTGATTGCATAATCATTCCTTATATTGTAAATATTCTCGTACTTTAATTAGTGTAGACTCTTTTGTATATAGGGCTATAGGAGTATGTATCATTGTATTGCAGAGAACATAAATAGAATAACACTCTTCCCACTTCATTTTATAATTTCAAGATCAAGAGATTCAAGATGTCTACAATGTGAATTACATCACTTATTTATACTAACTAGTTACCTAATTCTACTAAGACTAGAAAAGGTAACTTTCCTATAAGACAAATAATTGAAAACATTATTTCCAGATTTCTCTAGCAAATATAACTTCCATTTATCAAAAGACATTCAAAATTAGCTTTATCTTCTTAAAAAATCGAGCTTGGAGCTTTCCTTTTGCAATTGCATTTATGCAGGTTAGGCATGGGCATGCTTAACTGTTTCTTCAAATCTGTCAAACCGAGGCCTGCCGATGCGCGCGCGCGCCCCCTGCCGAGGCTTGCCGATGCGTGCGCACACTGCAAAATGACACTTAATTAGGTGTATTTAGGTCACAAAAGAGGGCTAAGTATCACATAAATTAGAGGAAAATGCATGTATATCAAACATCCCCACACTTAACCCTTTGCTCGTCCTCAATGCAGAGAAATAAAGATCAAGAGGTTAAAGAATTTTGTTCCAAGCTTCATAGATCACAGACAAAACTACCCAAAAAAAGATTTAGTTAGGTGTTCAAAGAATGTTATATCATGATAAAGGACAACGCAACAAGCTTTAAACAAGTTTTCACAAGATAATTTTCATAAAAAATTAAGCATGAAAAACAAGTGGACTATTCTCTCAACCTCCCAATCTCTCAAGTGTTTTGGGCTAAGTGTTTCACTCCAATGCTTTCTATGAAAATGCTTCACCATAGACTTGATTATACATCAAAATCTCCTCCACTTATAGATATGCACACACTTGAATCAAAGAGGTCTTAAATTTTGATTGTAATGGGGCTTTGTTTAGGGGGAGGAATTTATGAAAAAATGAGGTAAAAATCCAAAGAACTAAGATAGAACACCAAGTAATAGATGTAAGAATTCAAGCGTTCTCAAAATTGATTTATCTCATGCTCTAATTTCATGTCCCATTTCTCATAACTTGAACTATACATTGCTTTTGGAGAGAGCATGCTCTTTTTCTTCTTTTTTTTGTTGCCTTCCTCAACTTTTCATGCCATTTTTTTTAATTTTTTTTCTTTTTTTTTTCGAAGGCATTTCTTTTCTTTTCTTTCTGGCATACTTTTCTCTCTCTCTCTTTGTCTATTTTGTAATGAGGCACAGAACAAGATCACCCTATAACACATTAGCTCATAAACTTCATAAGCACAAAATATGATCACCATAAAATCACCTTAAATGAGACATCCCCAATCACAACCCATACTTAGAGTACATCCTTATTTCCTTGATGCTCTACTAGTCTTTGGAAGGGCCAAGCAAAGGGTAATAAAAAATGGTAGAGTTTGTTCATAATTGAGGTTATATGTCAAGGAATTAAGACTTATAAGGCTCAAAGGGGTTCACTAGGGAAAAATGTATGTGGGGTGGTCTTTTTGAGCCAAAGGGGTTTTTTATCAGCCTTTATCTTTTTCAAGTGCATGCATAGAGATGTGGCCTTGACATTGTTCAAAACAAGTTTTAGAAAGACATAATCATGAAGTATTATCTCTCAAGAGAAGAAAAAATTGTAGAATTTCATGAGTGTATAGGCTAAAAATTTCTCTCTAGGTAGGTTATTTCCACATTCAATTTTTCAAATCAAATCACCACTTTGCAGAAAAAATAAGTTCTTCGCCGTAAGTCGTCTAAAATCATTAGATCCAAATTCTTGTCACACATAGCCAAATTATCACTTGATCAACCTAAGTCTTTGATCATGAAGCTAGCACAAGGACGAATTTCAAAAAAATTGGGTTCTCACATAGAAATTCAACAATAATAAAAGGGATTGTGGGCATCAAAATATCATTCTCCAAGACAATAATATTCAAGCAATTAGGCATCAAGAATCAATTTTGTTCAAGCAACGCATCAAGATTCTTTCCCCACTTAAATCCACATCGTCCCCAATGTGGCTAACATGCATTTCTAGGATGATAAAATAAAAGGAAAAGAGAAAGAGAACGTCCCTGGATGCATGTGTTATGTTGAGCGATCAAGGGGATGGTGGATGCCTCGGGTTGAGATGAAAACCCACCAAATATTGATCTTTTTGTGCCACTCATTGTTGGAATGGGTAACCAAAAGCTAATTGGATTGGTTGTTTTTCATTCGACAATCTTTATTAAATATTATTAGATTGGTGAATATGGTAAGAATTCATCAAGATGACAATATATTTTGTTGTGCTTAACACTGATATTGAACGGGGTTTCAATATCACAACGAAATGCCCACGGATCGAAAGGTTAACCCGTGGAGTTGGGCTGCGCATAAGTTTGGTAGCTATGAAATCAACTCCTAAGGGTCGGTCTAGAACGTTCCAAGTCGAGGACCTCGAGATTGGGCATCGAGGATCCTATGGAGACTTGCACTAAGTACTGTAGCCGTGTTTCATCGGCAGGAGACGTACGTCGTCTGTGCAGTTTTAGTGGGTTAGTTGGCAAGGTAGTCAACTGACTGAAGTGACTCTCTGGAATCGTCATATGGAAGGCTCTTACGGCTTGGTCGGTATGACTGGGATTCCCGGTTCTGATAGTATGAGAATTAGTCCTCTGACTTGAGGAATCATGACAGTCACGTGCATACGAAGACTGTATCTCGGATATGGCGAGCGGTGGCTGTGTCATGAGGTATGGTCATCAGAAGCCTTATCCAGTGCACTCGGAGTATGTAGCGAGGACAGTGGATTCCAAGAGAGGATCTGTCCCCTGTCATTATATGACAGAGAGTTCTCCTATGCACCTTGAGATGGTTTAGACTCTAAAAGTCTTTGGCCAAACGATTGATCGATTAGGGATAGGTTTCCTAGATCGGATCAGTAGAGTAAACGCATCTCGAGTGTTAAGCATAGCTGCCTAGTCAAGGATAGGAACCGACACCCAATTCCATGCCCTAGACTAAGGCCAGGAGACGGTTGACAGTAGGACCGTACTCGTATGAATTCGGAGCCTAAATGTTCACGCCAACATTCACCTAGTCTCTAGTGCAATGGACTGTTGCTAGACAACCACCCATGGTAACGGGCCATTTTCGATTATGGAATAATCATAAATAATTAATTAAATTAGATTTAATTAATTGTGATGGTCACACATGCCCAAGTCTAGCTGAAGTGTGAACCCTAAAGAGTCACACCCTACAACTACAGTGGGATAGAATTAATTATAGAAGAGTTAGATTAATTTAATTGGATTAAATTAATCTTTGGAGAGAATAAATGATTGGATCATTTATTTATACCAATCCATTAGATGGATGACTTGAAATTAAATTAATTGGATTAATTAGAATTTTAAGTTAGCTAGTAAAATTAATTGGATAAATTTTATTGGGCTTGGTCCAATTTATAAATTGGATTTATAAAATT
>JACGWL010000072.1:0-40613 GCA_034509725.1 Sesamum angolense
CGTTATGCTGAGACTCAGGCACCTCAGAGAGAACCTCGAGGAGCTTGACCGAGAATTTGGACGGCTAGCGGTTAAAGCCCAAATAGCCGGACAAGTCCAACGAGCTGATCTGGATAAAGTCCAGATAGATATCAGGAGTTCCTTGGTAGCTTCAACGGCGCTATGGAACGCTCTACTAGAACCAATTCGAAAGGCATCGCCCTCGGTGATGACTCGCGAGTTGAGAGAGCAGGGCTCTAAACCTGCACTTAGAGTACAGGACTCTAAACCTGTAGCGGCAGATTCAAGTACTGCTTGCACAAGGCCATCATCAGATTCTGGTGAAACGCAACGAACGAGTCACAGGAAGTGAAAACCTCTGATGATTCGAGTCAACCCAGCACCTCTGGGGTTAAAGAGGGAGATTAGTCTTAGGCCAATGACAGGCACTTCTAAGACTAATACTAATGAATTATCTTCTTCATCTTTTCTGCTTGGCAGGTATATCAAAGGATGTGGGAAAAATTAATTTCCCGCAAAGGTGTCAACCCAAGCAAGACCATTATCGAGACCACTGGAAAATATAATAGGGTCTGGATGATGGAAGGATCAAAACCTGAAGAAGTTCGAGAATGGTATGAGTTTGGAGCTCTGGCTTCAGTTCATACTATGTCACCAAGTTTTCCGGAAATCTCCAAATTACTGGAATGGATTAGTGGGGCGGTTTATGATTCATGGCAGAACAATCCCACTTAAAGCGAGGAGATATCCTGGAGTTAAAATTCATTTCAGCAGCTCCAGAGATGGCAGGAAAAGGGTCTCATCCAGCGTTTCATTTCATCAAGCTGCAGAGACCAGACATGGTGGCTTTCAACAGAATCAAAGCTACCACAGAAGAAGCTCCACTGGTGTCAGCTATTAGCGAAGACGATATTTCCACCAGAAGAGCTTGGGGTCTATGGGTCTGTCTCACCGAGATGGACAAAGTCAAGTATCCATTCAAAATCTTCTCCAACAAGGTGAATGGATCATTCCTGTTAAACTCCATGACAGGAAAGAGCACTGAGTTTTGCAGAAAGCATGTTCGAAAAGAAAAGAATGCTTATATGGGAGAACAAGCTGCCTGCAACCGAGTCAACAAGGATGAAGGCATGCAACATGTTGCATGTTGGGCAATGGCATAACCATGTATGCCCTTGCTGTGAGAAAACAGGAAAAACCACTGTTCGGTACAAAGATACGGGTGACCCCAAAAGAAACCCGAACCAAACCCGGACAAAGGTAAAAGGAAGAATTTTTACAAGAACAAGTAAAAATCGAAGGATGTAAAAATTCAAAAAGAAGACTGTCGGTAGAAGACGACAAAAGCCAACAGTCAAAACCAGCTAGCAATTGAATGGCCGACAAGCCATTATGGAAAACAGCTGGAAAGGACGATGACGGAAGCAATGACGTCATCCAGATGACGAACGCAAGGACGTCATCAAAACAAGTTGAAGTCCGCATTTGAAGTCCGCGGATGGCTATAAATAAGGAAGCCAAGAAGCAGAATGGGATCATCAAATATTTTCCCCTACTCTTCAAAGCAAAAATTTCCAAGTGTCTAGCTTTGTAAATTTTTCAGTTCTTAGTTTATGGGGTTTCCCCAAAGAGTCTGGCCCTCAATACCATGAGAGGCTAAACAGTTGTCTCCTCCAACGGAGGAAATAGTATCTATGTAATATTCCTTATATTTTTTCAATAAAAGAAAGGCTTTTGTTCAACCTGTCAACCCAAAATTTTATCAAGTCTCTATATTGGAAATATCTCTACGCCCAAAGGTAGGAAACGAAATAGGGCTGTGCTGTTTGTTGCTGAAGGAGCTAAGGACCTGCGAACCATCTGCTGCGGTAGTGTGGTTGGAAGAAGTCCGTAAAACCGAGGACTTGGAATACCCGGCAACAAAGCGGTCAAAAAAGGTATGAATTTATAGAGGCTTAATTTTTTTTCGGAAGCATGTTGGGCCTGATAAATTGAATTGTGAAGGGAATGAGTTCTGCAAAAAAAAAAAAAAAAAAAAAAATTTAGGGACTGAATTGATACTTTCTGAAAGTTTTAAAGGCCAAAAGCAAAGGTGGTACCAAAATTGCAAGTCTCTGTAAAGTATGGTATCGAAGTTGTGATTTTGTGAATAATGGTACCTGTTTTGCAAAGCTCCATAAACTACAGCACCAAAATTGCAATCATCTCCTTTTATTAGTAAAAAGCTTGTTGGAATACGTTTTCTATTATTACAAATATAAGCTTTAGGGATTTTAAAGCTTATATTCAATTTTTGTCCATTAGCAGTGGATAAATAGTGAGTTGTTTTTTCGAAATATTTAGTTGGTATAAGACCTTCTTTAATACAAGGCAAAATTACATTTTTGGTCCTGTAACTTTATGTCGTTAGCACTTTTAGTCCTGTAACTTACTCCATTTACACATTTAGTCTTTTTTTTGACGAATTTAGTCATGAGCATCTCACATTTGGTCTTTTTTTGACAAATTTAGTCCTGTGTTGATAATTTTGGTCTCATTCACACTTTAATAAATCTCATTTTTTGTCCTATAACTATGAATCGTTAGGACCAAAATTATCAATACATGATTAAATTTTCCAAAAAAGGACCAAATTTGAGATGCTCAGGACTAAATTCGTTAAAAAAAGGACTACACATGTAAATAGAGTAAGTTACAGGACTAAAAATGCTAATGACCTAAAGTTATAGGACCAAAAGTGTAATTTTACCTTAATATAATTAATATCTGCCCCACTATCTATGAGTGCAGTAAATATTTTGTTAAAATTGTCCTTTATTAGTAAATCAATTTTGACATTCCACTTTTGGCTAGTGACTATTTCTAAAGTGGACAGAAAATCATCTTCATATTTTTTTTTTTACCTAGTCCAGTATTCTTACTAGTCTCTAACATTTCAACTCTAGTAGTAAGAGAGTGATTATATTTTTTTAATATTCCTAATTTCTTCCTTTAATTTTTCTACTTCTACTTTTAGATCTTCTAGAGTAGAGGGATTATCTTTGATTTATATGCTTTTCATTGAACATTCTCTTGACTTCAGTAATTGTATATGGTTCAAAGGGTTTACTAACAATTCGTTCATAGACTGGGTTAGATTCAGACATTGAGGCTTTATTATTTTTGTCAATTTTACTAAGAATAATATCTCTTGCCTCAGGATCCCTAATTTCTTTAAGTAATTCAATAATGTTATTATCAGCAAGAACATTTATCTTTTCCATTTCTTTAAATTTTGCCATGACTGTTATTATTATTGATGCGTTAAAAAACGCACAAGTCCAAAGGATATGGACTGTCATTCAAAGTTTGGGCCAAAGCGAATGCAAATCCTGAAGGGGGGACTTGCAAAAAAAGAGTTAGCACTCCGACGTCCAAGTTATTATTGGATCTTCGCAAATATGAAGATAGAAAAGTAATATAAATGTGATAAAATTGAAATATGGTGAGTAATATAGGTGTAGAAGTGTATCAATACGTGATAACGTGATTATGGAGTGCTTAGAGAGTGTTTATAGAATATAAAATGTATAAGAGACGTGAGGAAGACGTCTAGAGAGTGAGATAAGAGTCAATAATGTGTCAAGGAGGTCTCTTAAAGGTGAGGTCAAGGTCTCCCCATAGGTAGAATGAACCTGTATTTATAGGGGAGAGGGATGCCCCTTCCCCTCCCGGCTAGAGTCTACACATTCCCTCTATTTTCGGAAAGAGTGGATAGGAGTTGTTAAGATAAGGCATGATTTGCCTTTATTTTCGGTTAGTTATGCTGTTGAAACTTATCTCCGAGTTGGGATAGGCATGTCCCCTCGGTTCGAGTAGGGGATGCCATGTCCTCTTGAACCTCTTAGGGTGTTACGGGCCTCTCGTTTCTTTCTTCTTTTTGGATCACTTGGGCCTCTTTGGGCCAGCCTCTTTTTATGCACATCAATTATTATTATTATTATTATTATTATTTATTTATTATTTATTATTATTTTTATTTACTAATATTAACAAAGTTTGATAAATAAACAAATAAACCCTTTTGAAATTCTTCAAATTTACTGATATTAACAAAAATGTTGAATGAAAATTCATACTTGCTCTCGATTAACTTATTGCAGATCAAATAAATCTTTTTTAACCAAATCAACCTTATAAATTTTCACACGCTAATCCATATATCTTTACCTTTATACAAGTAATTTGGTCAGAAAAGATTTATTTTTACAATAAGTTTGTAATAAGTCAATTAAAGGTATATGTGAATTTCATTCAAGATTTTTGTTAATATAAGCAAATTTGGTGAACCTTGACTTACGGAGGAATCTATTTATAATACGAAAACAAACATCATGAGTATTTAATATAAATTTTCAAATTACAATAGATCAACATATAATTACACCAAAATTTAAGTAAATGCAACATAATTACTCCTTACTATTGTTTTTCTTCTACGTACGAGCTCACCCATACATGCTTTCAAGATCCAATACCTCTTTCAACAAAAATATTGATCCCCAAACTATTGTGGTGTCACTTAAGGGACTTCCTCTCTTTATTATTACCAACCTCCTATGCATGCAGTTCCAGTGAGCATATTCCAAAAGAATTTAGTGTAAGATGAAAAGAAAAAGAAAATTTGTGAAAGAAATAAACATGGAGTATAAAGTGCAGGACAAAAAGAAAACAAAAAGTTGTAAATATAGATTTATTAGAAAATATTAAAATTATTATTATAACCAAATTTTATTAAAGAGATGATTTGAATTAAAGAACAAATTTAAATACATAAAAATTGATAAGACAACAGAGTTATATAGATTTTACCATTTTATTATTATTATTATTTCAATAGTTCCTCAAATACTTTGATTGTTTTGAGTTGGTTTTAAACCTGGAAAAGATACAAGCCTAGATTAGAATTAATTATACGACAAATATTATGCACTTGGCATATGATTGGTATACAAATATTAGTAGCTAGAAGCTTCTACTACTCAACAGCGTCAGATTTGGCCTTGGCAATCCTCTTCTCTGTTATTGACTTTTTATTTGCCTCTCAATAAACTGTTGATTGGTCTTTTGAACTGAGGTTTATCCTCGGGTTTGTTATTTCCTCCCACTGTCTACACTGGCTCCACCAAGCCTCTACTGATGTTGTTCTACACCTAAACTGGTTGTCTTCTATGGGCTGAGTGCCTTTCTGCTGGTGTCTTGCACCTAAAACTGGTTGTCTTCTATGGGCCAAGTGCCTTTCTACTGGTGTTTTGCACATAAAACTGACTGTCTTCTACACTGGTTGTCTTCTACGGGCTAAAGTGCCTTTCTACTAGTGTTTTACACCTACAACTGTCTGTCCAAGTTTTCACTTCTTTTGTCCAAATGAACATTACAATCAAGATCTCCATGTCCAACTTGAGGGGAGTGTTAGTATATTCAGGATTTATCATTTGTGCATATCTTTTGTTACCTATTTTAGATAGGTATCTTTGGTTGTTATCCATTAAGTTGTAGTTATCTTTAATTCCACCACTATATATAGAGGTGGAATAATCAATAATAAGTATATAGGCACTCTCTTTTATTTTACCTTTCTACAAATTCAAGAAGAATAACCAATCGTATATGACTTGGTGTATTAATTGTGAATACTGCTACTCTACCTATTAATTCTATAACAATGTAACTTGTGCAAAATTCAATTTTCTTGTTATTTCTAAATCTCAAGAAACAGCACTCTACACTCTTTAATACTCTAGCATCTACTCTATATTACATATCTTCTACCATGCTATTATACACATGAAATTGCACATAAACCTAACATCAAACTGGATTCTGCTTTAAAAAGTTGATGCAAGTGTTACAAGCAGATCCAAAATCCAGCAGGGAATTGTCTCTCAACTAATAACTAGAATACAAGATGTGCAAAATAAAACTACGGCGGTCACCAAAAATCCAGGATTTTTACATCAGAAAATTAAAGGAATGAGAGCCATCCAGGAGAGTGAGGAAGAAAGAAGAAACGTCTTCCAGACCTCTACAACGGTGGAGCAGGGTAGGTCTGATGGCCGTAATAAGTAGCTTGGTTTGCAGTTGATGCAGCTGCTGGTGCATAGATAGGAGGAAGGGAGGCCATCATTCCAGCTTCTTGACTACTGCAAAACCAGTCGCATCTTAGTCAAAGTCAAGGACAATAGGTGATCAAGAAAATTTGGTGACAAGCAATTATTGACGGGGGCTTATAGTGATATTTCATGTTGATCAGATCAGAATGGCGAACTTCCATTTCCTCACCACTTTTGATTTTCAGTACACAATCAGCAGTTGCACAACAACGGTTTCAAGTCTTAGAACCCGTCCGAAGTTGCAGGGGAAGGATGCAATTGATGGTATCATAATGTCATACATACATTGGTATTATTGAAATGTGCACAAACAGGTTATAAACATTAAGGAGTTCTTCAAACACCTATTTTTGGTAGTTTGATTTTTCAAAGATTTAAATGTACGTGAATTCCTTAAAACTATCCAGGCAATACAAGGAGTGATGAAATTATATTCATTATAAATAAATCTTAACTCCTCAGTAGCAACTGCTGGAAAGGCATCATAGATTCTGAGATACAAACCTCTGTGTGTAAAAGCCATGAGGGTATCCATAACCTTGGTATAAAGTATTTGACAGATCAGCTCTGCACAAATAACAGCACTTGAGATTTTACAGTAGAAGAGAAAATCTCAAAGCCCATAAGAGTCAAAGAAGCATGAGAAATAAAATTACATTGGCTGTTGGGTTGCAACTTGCTGAAGCTGACTAGCAGTTTGCTGCAGTTGACCACCCGCTTGTCTCATCAACTCAGCATACACATATTCATCAACTCGCTGTTTGGCAAGGGCAACCTAATACAGACAGACTATTGGCATCAAGAAACGAGATGTTTTATAACATAAGAATTTATTCAAAGCTTGTTTCCATAATTTTGCAGAAATATTATATGATGTTTATCCTGCTGACTTGGCTTCAGATAAAAAGAATGCATTAGTCTCAGGAATTTGCTGGGAGAGACAAACTACTGAGGTGACTACTGTTAAAAATGTCAGGTATGGATCTCTCTGATAGGAGTAGAAGAATTTAGTGAAAAAATAGTCAGAAAAGTTAGAAGGACTCTATACCTGCTGAGCACTACCACCTAGATGGATTTGCCTCTGTGTGTGTTCACCTTTCCCACCGTAAACCTGCAAAAAGAATGTATATGGAGGCACAGCAAAAAATTAGCAGTATAAATAACGAACCTCAACAACTTGAATCCAGAATCTGAAACTGGGAGATTCGACCCAAATTTTATCTCGCAAGTATAAACACAAGTATAACAAACTTGTGGCTTTTGTATGGCATAGAACAGTACACTGGAGAATCATTATCACATACAAAATCTTGTCCCAGCCTAGCTCCTAACAGTTTTAGAAAGGGCATTGAACATATCCAAGCCTACTTTCCCTAGAGACTGGAGGCCAAAGTCAGCAATATTTCTCGAGGGGTATTCATACACTAATCTAGATAATTAACGATGATCTACGTGCATAAATCAGAAAACATAAGTAAACATGCCATACTCAAGCCCAGTCACTCTTTCAGATTCAAAAGCCACTGACAGCAAGTTCACAGCCAGATGTGAACTAAAATATAGTACCTTAAAAAAATAGAAAAAAAAAAAAATGGAGTACCTTGATATTAGCTCCAGATTCATTCCTGATCCTTGAGATGTTGGCACCAAACCTTCCAATCAACCCACCCACCAGATTTTCAGGAACCATGAGATCCAGAGTTACATATTCAGCTGCAAAGATGGTTATTCCAAGATGATATTGTTATGAGAAATAAAAACTACCCAGAGCAGCGCAATGCAGCAGCCAAATGCATTACTGGTGTGGCAAAGCAGTTAATTACCTGAAGTGGGATCCACGTATTGCTGAGGTTGCCGATGGAAGCCAACATTATAAGCTGGGCTGACTGATATTACTTGTTTAGGTGGGTTTTCTCTATAAGTTGAAAATTCACAAGACTATTAAATACAGAAGTAGGCAGAGATTAATAAGAAAGAAATTGGTGCAAACAATTACTTCTCACCTAAGTTGGCAGCCAATTTCCACCACAGCCCTCAAAACAGCAGGAATTTCCCCTGATAACTGTAAGAAGAATACCACAATATGAAGGAAACGCTAAAACTTTTCAGTTAGCAGTTCATTTGGCAGGCAAAAAGAGTATTTCATTTCCTTAGCAGGGTCAGCATTATCCACTAGGCAATGGACAAAACATGATGCAGAAGCTATAAACTTTTCAACCACAAGAAGAAAATTGGGAGCTGATGCATTTTTTGGTAATATGAGTAGAAGACTGGCTAAACCTTGTTGATCCTTCCACTTAGTCCTTTTCTTTCTTTCTTTTTCTTCTTCCAGCTGACAACTCAAGCCATTTATAACTAAGTTTATAATCTTAAAATATAATAAGCAACGAAGCTTTGCTTTTCCATAACATGATCTAGCAAAAAACCCCATTCATGAAGGTCCTTCAGGCACTAGAACAACCCTTGAATGCCCTTCTTCAGCAACTGCAGGCCTCCGCATCTGACACTATTAGGTACTCTATAGATATATAGTTTGAAACCTATTCAATCAATTCTAGGTCATGCTAGTCGCAAATCTAGCCAAAAGGTTCGCCCCTACGCAGCTATATCAGAAAGAACATTTTAACATATAATTTAGATAGTCAAATGTAGGGCATAAACAACAAATAAGAAAGATAAGACACAACACTGAGATTAACACAGTTGGCCTACTTATATATCATGGAATCCTTGTCCAAGGTACACGCACAGATAGTCTTGCAAATTCTTCTTGTTACCAAAAGCACGCACAGCCATGTTTCACTATGAATTAATTAGTCACCTAGTTGCTCAGTTATAGGGACACAAATTAGCTTTGTCCATTACTTATTACACAAGTTAAATTTTTTTATTAGAATACAAGAGGATTGGTATGAAATTGAAGTTCAATCCATCTTTAAAAGTTTGTCCAGCAGATCAGTCCCTGAGTATCTCACCTGGACAACTCGATCAGACTCATGAGCAGATGCACACGGAGGTAACTGATTAGGAGAAAGAACCGTAATAGTTGCCCCAGACGAATTTCTCAGGTTCTCTATATTCTGACCCGATACTCCAATCAATCCACCTGCTTGCGAACCGGCAATCAGAAGCCTTACTGTATTAGCTGCCACATGTCCAGGACCAACTTTTGCTGCCTCCACATTACCATCATCATCCTGCAGAGATGAATGAGAAACATGTGGCACATCGATGTCAATGAGAAACAATTATAGGCATTCATTCAACTGGGTAAGCCAGATTCAAACAAGATCTTCAAGTTCTGCCCGAAAGATGAAGTATGATTTTGCATAGAACTCTTTCTGGAAGTTATTTAAGGTGTATGCTCAATTTTTTCTCCTGTTATACAGCTTTAACAATACATTAGATGCCCCCTCCTCAGAACCGACGCCCTCACCAAGGAAAAAAAAATGGAAACAAAGAACACATTAAACTCATGTTAGCCAGTAAAATCAAGACCCATGTGCAAGAGTCAGTAAAGTTCCACATCATTTCATTGTTCAGCTTTTGTAGGAGAATAGGTCATAATGGAACTGCATCCTATCTAGCCATATTCCTCATGATCAACAACAATTCTCATAGATCCGTAACAATTTTGTTAACAAGAAGATCAAGGCTAGCACTGATTATTCTTAATCTATTTACAACCGACACCTTAAATTTCTATATCCACATAAACAAGAGATGGAGAGATTGACTTGTTATAAGACTTTACACTTTTGAACATATTGAAACGAAGTTCTTACTCCTAAGCTTTTTATTCATGAAAGATTATTGTCCTACTCTTTTGCTGACTCTGATCTCCCGACATTCGCAAGCACAAGGGTAATCAAATTTAGAGTATGGATTCAAGGTGATCTAAATAGCTTAAAGCAGACCAAACAATGGATGAAAACTGCATCCAAATCACATTGATTGCACAAACAGAAGCCATTAAAACGTAAGTCAAAGTGATTTGTCATGCAATTCTGTGTACCTTGAGAATCAGGCTAACAATCTGATGAAGGGCATTTTCTGCATCAGAGAAAACGTTGTCACTGTCTTTTGAGCTTATAATGATAACTCGCTCTTCATGTCGCTGCAAAAACATAAAAAAGTCAAAACATAGATTTTAACTTTCGCTGCACAGAATCTGACACTCAGTATCAATTCATCAAAAGTATCACGGGAAATTCTAAGATGAAAGGATAATAAATTGATTGTATATATGACATAACTAACATCCATCTGCTTAAGCAAATCCAAGGCAACAATGACTTGTCCCATTAATAGTAGGATATTTTTTTATACTAGACGCATAATAAGTGAGACAAGATGGAATATAAGTACAATCCAGACACATTCAGATTAAACCAAAGGGTCTATTCTCCAGTGCATTGGGTTCCCACAAAGACTCGAACTTTTATTCTTTTTCTTGGGTGGTTGGCTGGGAGGAGGGGGGGTGGCTAAGTTAACCAAGATTTGAATCCAGCCCGACATGACAATTAGCACGCAGATACAAGCACGCTCACACACCAAAAACAAAAAAGGAAAAGCAAAGAAAAAATGGAAACAGATAAATGCACATAAGACACCAAGGAGGGGGGGGGGGGGGGGGGGGGGGGGGGGGGGAGTTATAGATGGGGCACGTAGGAGGGGAGGAAGCACTGCAGGCTGCAGGGGGAGATGGGGAAATGCAGGGGAGTGGAGAGGGTGAAGCATGGGATTGGGTGGGGGAGGGACGCGATGGGGTTAGTGGGGTGGGGCATGAGTTTTTCATTTCTCAAAGGACAAGGGCAAATCTGACCTAAGAACAGACATTTGGTACTGAGATGGACCAAACACTGGATCTGGTCCAGAACCGATAACTTTCCAGCGAGAATCGATAGATCTGGATTGGATTTATAGATCTGCCATACGGACTAAATCCAGTTTGATTAGAGGCCTACTTCCTCTATCTGTCAAAAGAAAAACTGCAGAGCAAGAAAACAGAGAACGTGAGATGCTAATCATATTCCTATCTTCTACTCTTTACTGTTAAAATTCAGCTATTCCATAACTATTTATCAGCAATAAGAAATCAATAACAGATTCTACAACCTTCACCCACATCAAGATTTCTTGACAATGTCAGATTAGTATCCATGCTATTACTTTATTTTCAACTTTCTTCCAATTTTATCATATTCTGCATAACCGATTATAGGTAACCACAAAATTTATGACCGAATCAAAAGTCAGTGTTGCTGCTTCATTTCCAGTTCACTTAATTTCAATACTGTGCTTCCCTGCATCCTAACTTCACCAAAGACAGAATATCAAACTCACACCATGACTTCTCTCTTGTCGACAAAATAGTTTCAATTAGAGAAACCTATATTCATCATACAATGAGCTTAAGAAGGTAAACATCAATCAGATACCAAATCCTTTCCTTCGCTCTTATTGCCCTTCATCCATTTCAACCGCAAAATATAAGGACCACTACAATTCAAAACTAAATTCTTTAGAAATCCTCGCAGACCAATTCTTGTACATAAAATCTCTCTTTACCTAATACTGGCGTCCCGTCTCCAAATTAGCCTTCTTTTCAACCCCTAACCCCCAGAAAACTTATTTTTCATTCAATTTCAGACCAGACCCTTTGGGAAATAAATAAAATTGGCACTTCGACTATCTAAGATAAATCGAGGTCCTCATTGACAAAAAAACATTTAGCGGTTATCCCAAATAAGACCCTAAAACCAAAGATGAATAATCAATTTACTCACAGAGATAGCGTCGGCAATCTTGATAGTGGCTTTCGTATCCTCCCGAATCTTCTGAATCCGATGACCCACTCTTCCTATGACCTTCCCGATCTGCCTCGACGGCACCACAATCCGGTAAATAATGTCGTTAGTGGCCTTCACTCGACGCTTCGCCGCCGGAATGTCAGTTGAGGTCCCCGCCTCCGCGTCCACGGCACCGTCCTCTTCCCTCCGCCTCTTGAGCGTAGCGGCGGAGGTAGTGGTGGAGGCAGCAGAAGCAGAAGTACTGGATGGCCTCGTATTATCCGCCTGAAGCGAATTCTTGGCAGGCGGTGGCGCTGGACCAATAGTTGGAAGATCCGCTGGTGCTCGCTGAGCATCAGGATTTGCGGTAGTGTTTGAAGCTGGAGCCGAGTAGTGGTCCGGGTTTGATACTTGATTAACAGGGGTTTGGGCTTCTGCCATGGCTGATGGAAGAGCAGTGCGAAGGGAACGCCGCCGCTGTGTAAAGGGCGATGGATTTATTGTGGGTAATATATATATATATATATATATATTATGCTAAAATGTATAAAACTGTCGAATGTATTAAAAAATCCGCTAAAATTTCCTTTCTATTTTGAAAATGGACTAAAAAAATTAATGTGTTTCTTAAACGTAACTCAATCATCAATCTCCATAAATCTAACTAACGACATTAATTTTTTGGTAAAATACAGACACCCCATAAGGTATGGGGTCATTTGCACTTTGTGCCCCAACCTTTTTTTTTGAGTTAAATTCATTTTGCCCCCTGTGTTATCCAAAAAGATCAAAAATCAAAAATCAATTAGTTTCATCATCTGTTTTTACAAAAAATATATCATACTGCCCCTGTCAAAGAAAGTTTAATTTTTAAATGACTAAATACCTCCTAGTTTAACTCGTCAACTTAGGCCTATTAAAATATACCTATAAATATATAGAAATTATTAGAAAAAAATTTATATAGAAAAAAATATTTAGGAAAAATATCTATTAAAATATATAAATTATTAAATTTTATATAGAATTATTTTTTCTATTTCGTTAAATATGTTAATATTAATTTAATTCGAAATTTTTTTTTAAATTATTAAATTTTGATGAAATTGTGTATTTGGTTTTTTGATCAAAAAATAACATGGCATGCCTATTAATTTTATTCAATAATTATGGTTATTTTTATAAAAATATTATTTTTAATTTTAATAATTATAAATATATTTAAATAAAATAAATATTATTTAAAAAATAATAATCCCCACCCCACCACCCACCCCGACCGTTCCCCTTCCCTCCCCACCCCGAGAACCCCCTCCTCTTCCACCGCCGGCAAAGGGAGCGACGGCTTCTTCTGGGCGACGCCCTCGCTCCCTCCCATGGGCGACGGCGTCACCCTTGATGGGGGGGGCTGCCGTCGCCCAGGGATGAGGAGGGGCCACCTCTGCAGCCGCCGGCCAATTTTTTTTTTAAAATAATTTTAATTTTTTAATTAAAAAATATTAATATAATTATATATTTAGATATAAAATTTATTTTATTATTAATAAAGTATTTATATATTATTTTTTTTATTATAATATATATTATATTATATATTATTATATGGGAGGTAAGGGCAAATTGTCCAAAAACATGTATTTTCAGACTCATACTTGCGGTCAACGCGAGTGTAATACACTCTCTTGCCTCATGGGTTTTTTTAATTTTTTTTTCATATCACATGGGGTGTAATTGATACTTTATTTTTCACAGGGTTTTTTTAACATTTCTAATATCACAGGGGGCTTTTTGGATTTTTCCCCTTTTTTTCCTATTGATTTTGTTTTTATCAAAAGGTTGGGGGGCAAAGTACAAATGATTACATATGTTGGGAGGTTTTTCCATTTAACCTTATTTTTAGGCGCGTGTCACCAGGAACGAAATATTCTATCATTATAAAGTGTAAAGTGTAACAAAATCAAAAGGTTCGGTGAGAAAGTGTAAAAAAAAAAAAAGGATAGGGGGCAAAGTGCAAATGACCCCATACGTTGGAGGTGTCTGCATTTTACCTTACTTTTTTTTTTTTTATAAAATAATCGTTATACCCTTACTTAATATATATTATTTTTTATGATCGTTGGATCTTATTTAATCAAATATCGATCGTTAGGTCTAATCAATTAATTTCAACCGTTAGATTTTAAAAGAATCAAAAGTTTAGATTCAACAAATTATTTAACTTATATTATATATAAATATTTTTAAATTAAAAAAATATTATATATGTATATATATATATATATATATATAATATATATACTAACTACCATACCCCCCCCCCTACCACCTTCCCGCAGGACGGCACGGCACAAAAAATTGTCAGATCTTTGCAAAAGCTTTACCAAAATGAGTGGGGCCAGTCTTTTTAGAAACGTTTTGAAGAGACGAGTTTGATGGTGGTGTTCTGCGATCGACATTCGTCCGGACTACGACAAATTGACTACAAACAGGTCAGCGTTGTGGCTTGAGCTTAATCTTTTCGGTTGACAAAACTCAAATGAAGGTAAAAAAGTGTTCCTCTTGAAGAGATGATTTGATAACTGGCAGTCAGAAACTCGGGACAAAAAACTTAGAGGGAAGTTTTCCGGCAAAAAATGCATTTTAGCCTTAATTAAATATATATTTTAATTGATTAAGAATTATCTCAAATAATTATAATAATAATTATATTTAAGTTAATTTAAATATATAATTAATTAAGAATACTTTTAGAGTGTACTTGAATTAATTTAGATATATATTTTAATTAATTAAGAATAATCTCAGATAATTATATAATTATTGTATTAAAATTTTTTATAACTTATAATTATTATATTTGCTTAATATTTATATTCATGTACATATCTAAATTTAAAAAGAATAAAATTTAGTATATTAATCTTTATAATATATTTTTTTTATTTTTTCTATTGGATTTTGGTATTTAATATAAATATGTTTAAAAAAGTAAAAGAATTTATATTTTTAGAAGAGAGAAAAATGCCAAATTTTTTTAAAAAAAAGTCAATTTGACCATAGTAATTTTAGATACAATATAGTGGTATTTTTGTTAATTAAAGACAAAAAATATAAAAATACGCAAAAAAATAAGCCCAAAAGCACTTTAAGCGCGTGCATCCTACTTTCCGTTAGTTTTTGACAGAGGGGTTTTCTTTTGTTGAGTTTATTAAAACATAGGTGGAGTTTTAGCTTTTTCAACAAAAAGAAGGGGGGTAAAATGCATTTTAGCCTATATTTTAAATAATAAATAATTTATTATTAATATTATATATGCAAAAAAACGCACGAGTGAAATAGTTTGTGAACTTGAGTTTCCTTGTAGGCCAAATCCTTTGCAAGCTTGAAGATAAAAACTTGTATAAAAAAATATTAGCACTCCAATGTCCAACTCAATACGTAAGTTTGAAATTATAGTATTAAAAAAAAATACAAATATAAGATAGCAAGCTATACCGAAAAAATGAGTAAAATAAATGTGTATGACTGAGATTGTTCGTCTATACTTGAGAAAAACGTTCCCCTACTCGAGAGGACAAATTTGCTCTTATACTCGCAGGCCCCGTTTACTTTGGTTGATTAACCTGTATAAAGAAAATAGTATAGGATAGTGCAATATTTACTTTGCATGATTAGAGCCCAAAATTAGTAGTCAAACCCAGTATTAATCACTGTTCAACCTCAATAACTCATCCTACCAAAGTGGTGGGTTGAGTTATCATAAATTTAGTAGAGCTTGCCATTTCTCCATTGTGCCTTCTTATCTACTTTCTGGCACCCTCTTTAAACCATTTTAACACAGTCATTTTTTCTTCTATCTCAATGACGACGAAGACGGCAGTGGAAGCTTGAAGGAAAATCTCATCACAGTCTTCTCTCTAGGTGAGCAATGTTTTCATTTTTTCTTTGGTTAATGTTGCGTTGTATATTGTATACATCTACTACTAATTTTTGTTTTTGTTTCATATTACAAGGTCTGATTTTTTTTCCGGCATTTCGTGTTTTTGAAGGGTTTAAGTGACAGGTGTTCTCAGATCTGAAAAATGGTGTAAGGTATGAAGCATTATTCCATGATTCTTATTTTTGTTGAAGTGTTTTAGGGCTTTTTACTGTAGCAATTTGTTGTGCATGTTTTTGTTTTTTTTCTTTATAAAAGTTATTTGTATGTTATTACTTGTGCTCTATTTATAATTTATTTTACATTTATTTTCTATAAATACCATTATTATTTATAATTTTTCTGTTTTTGGTTTTTCTTTTTTTTTTGTTGTTGTTGTTTGTTGGTTATTTCTGTTTGTTTATATTGCAAATTAATCTTCTGTAACAGATTTAAATGTGTAATACTTTGTTTATGTGTGTATTGAGATGTTTTTAGTTAGCAATATACTAATTCATTTTATTAATAAATTAAAAAGAATATTACTATCTTTCAAAAATCTCGTAGCATGAAGTTGGATTTTTGGTGGTAGGATGCGTTTTGAAAAGAAATTAGAAGTGTTGGTTGCAATTTTTTTTTGGTTGATGCTTTCAAGATATTATTGTTGTTTTATCATTATTATCGATATCGGAGGACCCAAGTCCAATTTTCACGTGCATGACGTAGTCTAATATATAGCATTCAATCGAGAATACCCTCAGAAGTCCAATTAATGAGGAGACTAATCCAAATTAGTGACATTGCTTGTATTGATAATCTACGAATGAGTCGAAACGCATTCGAAAAGTTGTGCCTCCTATTGCAAACTCAAGGTGGATCTTAGAGATACTAAACATGTTTGTGTAAGTGAGCAAGTGGCTATCTTCCTAATTATTCTAGCACATCACAAAAAAAATCGGATTGTGAACTATGACTTCATGAGATTTGCACGCACTGCAAGTCAACACTTTCATCATGTTTTGAATGTTGTGTTGAGACTACATTCGTTGTTGTTGGCCAAGCCTGTCTTTGTTTCACCAAACAGTTCGTGTGCTAGATGGAAATGGTTTGAGGTGATTTTTTTTATTCGAATTGTTAACTTTATTATATGCACACATAATATATGAAGCAAGATAGATTTCAAATCATACTTTGTTTTTGTTAAGGGGTGTGTAGGCAAATAAAAATTTCACCCAATTAAATAATGACAAATGTCATATAACATATTATTTATCAATTATAATATTTTCTACTTGTATTTTAAATTTACTAAATTAATTTCAAGTATAAATAGTCAATTTAATTGATATTTTATATATATTTTTTTCATCAAATCAGTGGCCGACAAGTGTCAATATGAAGTATTTCGACCAACCAAATATGCTTCGCAGTCAAAGATTCCAGCCAATCAGACAGGGCCATGTGGAGCAATTGCATATACGGTCCAATCAAATCAAGGCAAATATTGGTTGTATTTATCTCTTTAAAATGCAATATTAAAGAGAGAATGTCAAATTAAATCATATTTCCAAATATATGATGTATTTATTTTTTTAAATTAAATTATAAAGAGATAATACCAAAGGTGTTCAAGTAGATCACAACTTCTACCTCTTAGACACCTATATAAATGGGTCCTTACACCCTCATTTGACATAGAGCTCGAGAACGAAGAGCAAAGCAGAGAAAATTGCAAATAATTCTACGCGGTTCTTCAAAGCTCAAGAATATTCAAAGGCGTTCAAGGCAAAGATCGAGTCTTTCGTCTAAGGTGCGCCATAAATTATAGCGTTTAATTCGAGATTAAATGCACAAAATCCTCAAATTAACGTTATAAATATTTAGATATCATCTCAAAGAGATTCAAGTGGCAAATCCACTTTCAAATCATCAAATTCCAGTCAAGACTATAGCGTTTAATTCGGGATTATATGCACAAAATCCTCGAATTAACGTTATAAATATTTAGATATTCTGATATTAAGGAGATTCAAGTGGCACATCCACTTTCATATCATCAAATTCCAGTCAAAACTATAGCGTTTAATTCGGATTATATGCACAAAATCCTCGAATTAACGTTATAAATATTCAGATATCATCTCAAGGAGATTCAAGTGGCAAATCCACTTTCAAATCATCAAATTCCAGTCAAGACTATAGCGTTTAATTCGGGATTATTGGCGCAAGCCCTCGAATTAATGTATAGAGAAATTCAAATTCAAGCCAACGAAGATCTACGTGGAGATTTTGAATTAGTCAAATTTGTCAAATATATAGTTTGGAGGGAATAATCAAGGGATAGAATAGAGATTGTACTCACATTGATACTTTTATCCAAATATTTTTATTTGTGATAATTTATTTGTGTTTTAATTTTTCAGTTAATTTTTCAAACACGATAAAATTAGTGCTCACATGGTGTTTGGGAGCTTTGGATGGAAAGTACATCGATGTTCATGTGCCAGCCTAAGATAAAGCTAGATATCGAACACGCAAAGGTTCTGTGGCTGAAAATGTGCTGGGTGTATGTGACACGGGAATGTGTTTCATATATAGTCTAGCTGGCTGGGAAGGTGGTGCAACAGATGGGCTAGTATCGCGTGACGCAGTAAGTATACCTAACGGCCTGAAATACCACGAGGTAACGTAAGTTTTAATAATTGATATACAACATGTAGATTGTTTTATTATTTTTAATTGAACTTTATTTTTTGATCTTTCATGGTGGTAGGTAATTACTATTTGGTTGACAGTGTTATAACAATGGAGAAGGATTCTTAGCGTTGTATCGGGGTGTTAGGTACCACTTGAAAAATGGGAAACTGGCCGGAATTCACCACAAAATCATGAGGAATTCTTTAATATGAAGCATGCTTATGCAAGAAACATTATCAAACGTACATTTGGATTACTAAAAGCTCGATGGGCAATTCTGCGAAGTCCTGTTACTCGATAAAAGTTCAGAATAGGATCATCATGGCTTGTTGTCTTTTGCATAACTACATTCGTTAGGAAATAGCTGATGATCCTATTGAACCGTTGTTGATAGATAAGGGGTGCAGAGATGAGGAATTTTGGGAGTACTTAGGGACAGTGGATTCTAATCCTATTTGGAATACTTGGAGGGATGAAATTGCTCATCGGATGTACAACGAGTGGCGTGCCATTCCTTGAATGAATTTTACTTTGTTTCATGTTGGAATTTCCTTAGAATTGGACAAATAGGACTTGTCCTTTGCTTTCTCTTCCGATGGTGTTTTTTAATTGGAACAATGCTTCATGAGTTTTCTTTCTTAATGTTTATTTGCTTTGACAGTGGTGTTGCATAGTGTTTTGTTATATGGTTGTGGTTCATGAAAGTGTAGTTACATATTATTTTGTTGTATTACATAATCGTTGTTTTATGTAATTATTTTGTTATATTCTAATCTTGTTTGTTAGTAGATCATGGACACTGATGGGAGCATTGGAGGGCGTAGTGGAGGGGTGAAAAATTATTGTAAGGGTTCGCGGCGTATTTGGTCAACTCAAGAAGAGGAGACATTGCTAGAGTGTTTACGAGATATAGTGGGATCGGGATGGAAGTGTGATAATAGATTCGGAACAGGTTATTTGGGTATGTTAGAGCAACTGCTAAGAAAGAAGTGTCCTGAAAGTGGACTGAAAATCCGACCCATATATTAGTTCTAAGATTCACATGTGGAAGAAGACATATGCTTGTATCACTGATATGCTGGCCCGTAGTGGGTCCGTAGTTGTGTCAGATGAGGTGTTCGACAGTTACGTGAAGGTACATTACTATTTTCTAGTATTTGTTTAAGTGAGCTCTCTTTTTTATTCAAATCTTGATTTTTTGTACATTGACCCTTTTGCAAAGACATTAAGGTTCAAATCGTTCCCGTATTATCCGGCATGGACCGGGATATTTGGAAAAGATAGAGCTACTGGGGAACACGCGGAAGATATATACAATGCATCAAACAATATGAGTAACGAGACTTTTCCTGTGTCACCTTAGTACTATATGCCTGGTCCAGACCCAAATGTATTCGGTGATGATCATGAGTTTATGAATTCCTTCACCAAATCCACTGCACACTTGAATGTGGCACCATTGGATATTAAACGTGTTAGTTCTAAGAAACGGAAGAAATCTACAAGCACATTGGATGAAAAGTTGTGTTTGACAATTTTGTTAATGTTATTGACAATCGTCTTGGTGATCTTGTTAAACGCTTTGGTGTCGAGGCGGATGAATCACATGCTCGTTGTCCGGTTTGGAGTGTAGTTGAATCAATGTCCGGTTTGACCATAGAGCAAAAGTATGTTGCATCAAAGAAATTGGTGAATAAAAAGATCTTAATTTGTTCTTAATGTTGTAGAGGAGACGTTTGTCTAATTGATGGTTGACGGGAAAGTTTGACAGAATTGCTACTTGATACATTTTGATGGTCTCTTTTTTGTCAGTTTAGGCATACTTTGCATGTAACATGCACAATTATATATGTGCCTATTCAGATTCATACTTTTGTTGCTTTTGAAGTATACATTGGATAACTATTTTGCATGTGCCCTAGCTATACTAAGTTGTAGTACATGTAAAGCATATGTATGATTGATATGCTTTGTCTAATTGCTAGGGAACAATGCTTGAATTGGGCGAAAATATGCCCACTTTTGTAAAGGATGGCCGTTTAAATAATGAATTTTGTAGCACTTTCTTGATTTATGTCTGATATTATGTAGCTATGTCCGTTTAAAAAGTGCAAATATTAAAGATATGATAAAATATCAAAGTGCATAAACTACACTGAAACAATGTCCTTAATACATAAAACCAAATAACTAAAACTGATTCATAGAAATAACCTAGAGTGCATAACATCAACGATCCTACCAAGAAAACATAAGGAAAACCAACAACTGAAATCCACAACTACGGACATACATAAAAACATCAACCAAATACTCCTGACTACTTCATATCTCCTCGGAAAGATATTTCACGACCTCATTCGCTATTCATCATCATCAAATCAACGATCTGCTTCTCGGCCTATTAACTCGAACTAGCACCTGCACCTGAAACACTTGCATTTGGTGGAGATTGGAACATAAGTGCACTGAAATTGGGCTCTCCAAAATGCTCATATGCTTTTGCAATAAAACTTAAAACAGGCAAATTATGGTTGTCCAACTGGATAGATTAGTTAAAAATAAACACATTCAATATATGAAGAAATATACCTGAATTATTTGCTCTCAAAAGGCGAACGGGGCGTGCATTGTATTATCCCAACGGTCCCAGTGAACTTGGGGACGGTTGATGAGATACATAAATGTATTGTATCTCTCGAAGTTTTGCTCGATTTTGTTTAACCATGAAAACTTCTTTAGTTCCATGTTCACCACATTAGTGGCATGTTGAAGAGCATCATCGTCCACATGGCCATTTCGAAATAGCTTTTCATGCTACATAATGTGTCTATGAAACATTGGTCATGAGCTGTTGTCCAAATAGGGGTGTACAAAATCTTCTGTTGACGCAGTGGAGAAACTGGTGGTTTCGGATCATACGTCCATTGTGCACTGATGACAGATTTGCGTGCTGGAGAGGGTTTGATCTTGTCATAGTTGGGTAGCAAAATAAGCGTGTATTGAGAAGTATTGAAGTGGCAGGTTTCCCTCAAGATTTAAGTATAACATACATATTGAAGATAGAAAATATATAAAGGTTCACATGAATATGAATGAAATGACCATTCAATGAGTTGGTCTGATGTTTATGAAGCATTCCAAGAGAATCTATAGAAGCCTTTCAAATTTCCAAGGAAAAAATATATATTTCCTTGGAAGTATATAAAAATTAGGAAAATATAACACACTCATACATATTAAACCAAAGTTATAAATACATAAAAATGTAATAAATAGGAAGTTTGTTTCGAAATTGACATTGAAAAAACACACACACACACACACTTAATTTGGAATGTTGAAGTACCATCATAGAAAGAAATTCAGGATATTTAGCTAACCAAATGACATAATCAGTCGGCCACTTTTTAGTTCAAAGGTAGTTCATCCTCCTCATCAGTGGACTCATCATCATTCGGACGCTTAAACACAAGGGACATTTTTTTCCAAGAAGGGTCATCAAGGTTCACATAAAGTCGCATACCATGATCCTTCTACACATTCACGAATGAGTAAATAGTTAGAAAACATGAATAGATATACAAATAAAATCACTATAAATTTTACCTCAATAGCCATGTCCCATACTTATTGAGGAGCAATAAGATCTCTTGTGTTGCTATTGTATGAAATACCTGAAAGATTTAAAACATACTTAAAAGACAAATAACTTCTGTAAAGACGCCTTACCTGTCTTCATAAAGTTATAGTTATCAGAAACTCCATGTTTTTTGTTAACTTCCATGCATGCCTTTCCGGATTGAGAAACGAATCTGGATATAACGTCCAACCCAAAAATAAAATTTGATCTACAAGCACACCCATGAACGTATTTTCCATTTCCATAGTCCAGTTTTGGTTGAAAAAAATTCTACGCTGCAGAGTATTAACACTCGTAGACATTTTTAATAGTCACTTTCAGTTAACTGCATGATCTTAAAATGATAATGTGAACTGTCATTTATATAGTTGCAACTACAATATCCAATTTCCACATGGTAATAATTTTTGGTCACCAGAAAATCTGCCAAACAAGATACGAATCAATATGAATTGTCAAGTCAGTGCATCAAAAGTGAGGCTCCAACATGCTTTCACGTGAACGTTGTCATAACACATAACATATAAAGGGAGAATATATTCCATTCATGAATAGTAACACTGTTACTATTCGTACAAAGCTGCCAAAAGATTACATACTATGTCTAATCCAAATATTCACTATGTAAATGCATTGAAGTAGGTTGCTTTACATTAATATTGAACAAGACAATTAAGAAACATGTAACATTTACAAATATGTTCTTAGTTTTCTTGGCTAACTTCAACTCTGCCTCTAACACATCAAATTGAGATATCTTCTTCTAGTATCGATTGATCTTCTTCAATAATTCGGGAATTATATTAATACTTCATCACATCAATGGGTCAATCCATTCAAATATATCACAATAACCACCCTAATCAAAAGGGAATATGTAAATAACGTATATGAACATAACATTATTAATTAAAAATTGGTTATGACATTAAATTAAAACAAACTTACATTACCACCGCCGCAACCTCGAAATTGTCGACCGCGATTTGAGTTTGTCCAAGACGTTTCGATTACAATCGGACTTTCGCATTTGCAGATTTTAGACGATATTTTCCCATTACAAGCATTTGGATGCCTTCTAGCACTGCTCCACCATTCGAAAATACTATTTGTACTCCAAGAATTACTACGATCAGAAGACATATTCAATGATATGAGGAAAGTAAAATAAAGAATGTGTAGAAGAGATTAAAGAATTTTGAGAAAAAAAATTCTTGATAAAATTAGAGTATAGTTGTAAAAATCAATGTTAAGAAACACACAAAAATTTTACAATTTAAAAAATGACTGAAAAATGGTGAATCATAAACGATTACTAACCTGTTTTCATTAACCTCAAAATCATCGGATCGTTTATGAGTGTGGTGGAAAATTCGAGTTCTCCCCGACAATCGAGCATTTGGGGCTTCAAAGTGTCATTTGGAAATTTTTAGGGGTCTTTAAATAAACTCAAGGTCAATTGGGTAATTTAACTATTAATACAATTTAATCAAGGGAAGTAAACATCTCACTATTTGTTCTCCATAATTTAATCCAACAATGTAAACACCTAATAAATAATACTGGGTTCTTTAATCATTCAATTAATTAAAGATAGTCCTATGAAGCTTTTAATCGAATACTTGAAGTAAACGGGGCCGCAGTCCCCAACGGGGATGGGGAGTCTTGCCTCCCAGTAGTTGCTAATGGATAGGTCTCCTCAAAGTCCTAGTATTGGACGGAGTATTCAAGGGCATCCACCTTCACTGAGAGATCCAGACGAACTAGGAGTCTCGCTTTTTCGAGGGTCCAGCCACATATACATCCTTATCACTTCATGATCGAGTAGTTTTTAGGGTATTAGCCCCCCTGAACTCTTGGATCAGCGATTTTCCTTTTGGATCCTATCTTCGTTGGGCTTAGTTGGGGTGAGATACCTGAGTGTTCCCAAGGATTCTAGCTCTATTAGGCCTCCTGGCTTGGTGTGGACTAGTATGTGGGCCGCAATTGGGCTGATTATTTATATCATTTGCCCCCTTATCCCAACCCCCACCACTTGAGGAGGATGAGGCCCACCAACCCTCCTTAGAGTAGATAGTTTTTTGGAGAAAGAGAGGTCTCTGTCACCCCCAAGGAAAATCCTTCTGGCAAGAATAAACCAATGTTCTTCTGCTTAGTTCCTCTAGTTTGTTCTAACCTTTTCTGGATTCCTTGAAATAATGTGCAATTGGTGACCTATACTTGCCCATTAGCTTGCTAGTAAGCTATAGAGGTTATGCTTTGCTTGATCCGTAAGCTTTTGTACCATTCTTGTATTTTACGTTCTTGAAATTGTAAGACATTGTTAGAAATTATTTCTTGGGAGAGCCCAAAGCGACAAATGATATTTTTTTCATACAAACTTCATGACATTTCCCTCTATGATTCTTGCAATGGACTTTGCTTTTTTTTTTTTTTTATTATCCATTTTGAAAGTAGTCAATAGTTACAAGTAGGAATTTTCTCTAACCTGATGCCAAGAGAAAATGTCCTACTATATCCACCCTCTACCAGTTGGGCAAGAAGAGAGTAAGGCAATGAGAGACTCTGCAGGCTGGTGGATAAGAGTGGAGCGTCTCTGGCACCATTCATATTTGCCTACTAGTTGCTTAGCGTCTTGTTTCATAGTTGGCCAAAGGGGTCACAGGATCTCTTCCCTCGAGTCCTAAGGGGTCTATGCAAAAATATCAGTATTTTGTTGGAGGAACTTGATCAAATCTTCCTTGATTTGTTCTCCAATTTAAGACCTAATATGAGTGATTTTCGGGGTCCTTAAGCACCAATTCTTGGGGTGAGAAGTTCCTTTGTATGCTGGACCTCAGTAGCATCTTTTTTTTGGGACCGTCTTCCTCATATAGGGTCATTCTCTTGCCGCTTTCAGGATTCTTCCTTGGGTAGGTCTTTGGGGCTTCACTTTGGCCTTTTCTAAATTACCTCCACATAACACTTATGAAACTACAACTGGTCGCCCTTAACCTCACTTACTCCTCTTTGTAAGTGGAATTTGATATTCATATGAAAGATGGATATCACTGCCTAAAAGGTGTTAAAGGTAAGCCTCCCCAGAATTACAATGTATACTGAGGGGATATCCACCACTAGGAATATCAGTAGGCAAATCCATCGGAAGGGCTCAGTTCCCAAGGACAATGGGAGTGATATGAACCTTGGGGACGTACCATCTCCCCCGTAAAATAGTATAGTGAGGTATCTACTGATTCCAAGGGAGTACCTCTATTTGCATTTGATCGTATGCCTCTCCAAACAGAATATTAGCCGAACTAGTAGAATCTATAAGGTCCAGCTTACTTCATAATTGGCTAAGGTGGTTGTAATGACCAAAGCGTCATTGTGGGGGTGTAACATCCACAAATTTTTAATGCCTAATTGTGATTTTAATTGGTAAATATTTAAAAAAATTAGTTAATTAAAAATAAATTCTAGATCTAAATTTTGATTATATTAAAACTTGAACAGAATAATGGAGCTTTATATAATATTTGGAAGAAAATATATTAATTAAGAAAATTAGAAAGAACATAATGAGTATTTTAAAAAAGATTAAAAAAAAAAGAAAAAAAGTGGGGGATGACAGCATGTCGCCACCCCCATGACTACTCAACATATCTATCTCGATATATATAATAATATAATATACAAAGCATTACACAAAAAATTCACACATTTACACACATTTATGGTGCTATTATATAGGTATGAAATTTTTTTTTTAAATTATTATTAATTTACATAATGATATTATTTGATTTGTCCATTTATTAAATATAATTTATATTTTCTGATTTAATATTTAATCAAAAATTCATATGAGTTTGGATATTTAAATTAGTGTCTAATTAAATATCACATTTAGCTTAAAAATAATATAGTTGGTTAACTAAATTACGAAATTTATTGGATTTAATCATTTCTATAACTAATTTATTTCAATTTTATCGGGCTTATTGACCAAATGGTTAGTTATAAGTAATGGGGTTTAATTAAATTCTATAGTAGTGAGAAGTTGATAGAAAATTTATAAAAATATTAAAAAATTATATTTAGGAAGTATTAGAAAATTTCATTTGGAAAATATTGTATTTATTGAAAGGAAATATGAGATTCTCGTAATAACTCAATTTTAAGTTTATTATTAAGAACGATAGCTATAAAAATATGAGGGGTTTGAGTAAATGAATTCTTATGAGTTGGTTGATAATTAAATATATAAGTAGGAAGTTTAGAAAGTTTAGTTAGTAAAAAATATACGGAACGAAGATTTGTATTTCTTTAAACATAAAATATTAAAAGATTGTTGAAAATTATACGAATAATATTTAATATTTATTTAGAAATTATGTTATTCTCGATATATTGATTATATACATTATAACTCAGTATAGGACATAGGGATAAATTAGAGAACAGAACGATTCTCTATTTGCTAATTAAAGCGTTGCAAGATCAAGGTAAGTAATGATTAGTGTCATCTATATGTGTCTCTTTTATCTAATTGTTACTTTTGTTTAGGCTATGATTTGTGCTGCTAATACCTTATGTGAAAGAATAAGACTAATTGATGGTTTAAGGGGAATGATTAATTGGTGAAAGTAAAGTAAGTAAATAACTAGTTTATCTATATATATTTTCTTTTCTTGTGATACGATTGTTATATAAGTATGTGATTCATGTTGAAAGAGATTTATGTGGAATTGTATCGGTAGTGGATGATTTAATTTGAATGATTATGTTGTGAAAGTGAAGTGGGAATATACATTAAAGTATTACATTTGTTGAATGATGTGTTGGTGCTGGTAAATGAAAATGTGCCAATATATGATTTTACGTCACTAGTTGTTTACAAGAATTGTGATATGTGAAGTGAGGGAGTGGTGGAAGTTGAATATAATTGTGATATGAATACCCATTGATGTTGTTGAATAGCATATATGGCAAAATGAAATGAAAGGAGCTATGATGCGATATGAAAGAGCTATAATGCGAATTGAAATTGACGCGCCAACGTGTCAGGGGGATTCATTTAAACATTATGAAATAAATGGTGAGACTAAGCTGGTGGAGAAAAATATATATCACCTTCTGGTAAGCAGACTAGGAAATGAAGGCTTTAATTGATTGTTTTGTTATGAGTTGGCTATGTTATTAATAAAGTTAGTTATGTTGGGATTAAATTAACTATATTCTATATATGTTGCCCGTTTTGTCTTGTTTGGACTATATTTGATGTACATGAATAGATAGTGCTCGGATATTTTCTTACTGAGTTGCAAACTCATTCCTCTGCTAACAAATTTCAGGTATAGGTCTTTACCCACCGAAAGCTAGGTCCAAACCTTACATTTTGTCAAGTCGGGCCAGTATGCAGTTTTCTCATCATACGTCAGTTAAAATACAAATTATATTTTGGATATATAAAGATGAATTAAAAATGTGGACGGTGTGGGAAAGAATTATGGTGGTTTGCTTCGTGGTATTTGATATGTGCATATATATATATATATATATATATATATATATATATATATAATTTTGTGATTTGATTATGTCTATTGTGATGTTGGGATTATGTGTGCATATTTATTATGTGTATATTTATATATATAAATATGGTTTACTTTAAGTATGATATTTAGGGAAGAAATAGCCGTAGTGCAGTTAGACGGTGCTATAGGAGGACAATCAATCCAACTTTCTTAGAATGTCCGAACTGGATGATCGGGGTGTTCTCCACCGCCTTAACATCCAAGACTTCATCTGGGATGACCTTCTCTATTTCCCATATTTGAGCCTTCCTGGCCTTATGAGAGTCTCCACCCATAGGTCCCCCGATAATCATGCGGATCACTCATTTCCGAGGAGGGGGTCTTCAAAGCGCCCGGACGACAAGAACTTGTGGGTTTCGTTTGATTCGGACTTGGTTTTTTCGGGGCTGTCCCTTTAATTTGCTCTCGCTTCTGGTAAGGGCCCGTACCTTGAGCTTTCTCCTGGCATAGGAATTTTTGCAATTACCCATTTTGAATGAGTCATTCTATCTCGTCCTTCAGATGTTGGCACTCCTCTGTAGTGTGTCCATAATCATTATGAGAATATGCAATATTTGTCAGATTTAGGACAACTAGGACCATATCTGGTTGTTTTGGGCCAAGCTAACTGACCTTTACCTTCGACGGTCATGAGTGCTTGAGTGATAAGAGCATTAAAAGGATCCCTCTTCGGAATGGTGACTTTTTGTCTCGAAACTCCAACCTTGGTTTTTTGGAGGGTTCATCCTCGTTAGCATCCTTCATCTTCTCACCTCGTCTTTCCCTCTTAGAAGCCCGAGCATTTTCCATGTTGATGTGTTTTATTGTTTTAGCCAGGAAGACATCAAATCTTAAGGCGGACTTCTTAGCAAGAAATTTGAAGAAATCCCCATCTAGTAGCCTTTGGGACATGGCTTTAGCTTTGACTTCCCTAAGTGGCGGAAAGGTATTTCCTGAATAGCCGTGTTGAATCGATGGAGATAGTTCTTAGGGATTCCCCATCCTTTTGGCATATTGCGAAGAATTGAAGCTCTATTTTTTATGCTTTATACTACTAGAAAACTAATGTAAGAACAAAGATCAAAACTCTTGAAAGCTCCCGATCGCATCTGCTTGCAATTAGTTAAACCACTGGTGGGTAGCCCTGGCAAAAATGGTGATGAAGACTCTTAATTCAATCTATGTAATAATGCAAGAGGGTTGCATTCTTTAAATGAACCAATGTTATTGGGGATCCATGGTGCTAACATACTCCATGATAGGAGGGGGGGATTTTGATAGTTCAAAGGAAACTCGTTCACACGACCCCTTCAATAAAGGAGACAACACAATGTTCCTCCAGAGGTGCTTATATGACTTGATACTTGACATTGGAAAGCCCATTTTGTGGACACTCTATGTGGGCAATCCAGTAAAGAGGGATTTATTTTGGAAACTAGGTGGGTTGATCCTACCCTTCATGGGGGGGCCATTGACCCTCCAAGCCTGGGGCACCTCCTTCTCAGCCACTATCTCGGCCTCTACGGGGGCCGCCGCAAGTATGCATGTCATTACCATCAATTGCTCCCCGTACTGCTGATGCGATCATCTATTGTATGGTCCCCATCAGTCCTGGAGACAACCTCCTCGAGGAAGTGCCCAACGTCCTTCAATAGGGGCTAGAGAGGTGTCTATCACTATTTGGAGAGTTTGAGTATCCTAGATTGCATCTACAACCTTTTATTTTTTTGAGGTTGCTATTTGGAGCCTCCATATGTTCTCATAGCTTAGTTCTATGTTCTCATAGATGGCGCCACTTGATGCATGCAAAAAGTGAACAGGTGAAATAGTTCGTGGACTTGAGTTCTCTTGTGGTCCTTCGCTGAGCGATCCCGATAAAATAGGAGTCTCCCTCTTCCTGGGATTTGGCCATGTACACATCTTTATCACTTTTTGATAGAGTAGTTTTTAGCTATTTGGATAAGTGCTCTTCTAGTGGACAGGGTGGCGTTGGGCCCCTGAACTCTAGGCTCAGTGATTTTCATCCTAGACCTTGTCTTCCTTGGGCCCTAGTTGGGATAAGGTACCTAAGGTTCTTCCCAAGGCTTCTAGCTCCATTGGGCCTCTTGGGCCTCCTGGGCTTGGTGTTGAGCTAGTATGTGGGCTGCAAATTAGGCTGCTCATTTATGACAATATCAAATATAATAAAAACTTGGTATAGTAATGTTAAAATGGCATAAATCGCTTTTATAAAAATAAGAAAATAATTTTAATTAATTTTTAAAATAAAACAACATGTTACCCCCCTCAATGTTTTAAAAGGTACAAAATACCCCCTTCATGCGACTCTTGTGTGCACGCTCAGATTTTCTTTCTTAATTATTTTATCTTTATTTTACAATCGTTGAATCTTATACAATATAAATCAATGGTTCAAATCTTATATATTATTTATATATAAAATATAAATAATTAAAAAAAGAAAAAATTGTTGTCTTCCTCATGCAACGCCCCAACCCATCCACCCCTGTCTCTACCATTGCCGCCACCTCCCGCCCTCTGCCACCGCCTCCACCTCCCCGCTTCTGCTATCTCCTCCACCACTCCCCCTCGCCTTCGTCCCTGCCTACGTCCCCATCTTCCTGCCTCCTTGTCCGTCTCCGTATCCCCACCTTCCCAATTCTGCTTGCGCTTCTCCCCACCCCTCTCTCCCCCTTTGCTATCATCCCTTTCTTTTTTCTATATTTTTTTTATTTTTAAATATTGTATATATGTATATGTATACATGTGTATGTCTTCTTTATGTATTATTAATTGTATAAATTTATTTTTGTAACTTGAATAATTTTGAGCCGTTGATCTAATTCTAATGGATATAAGTCATTGATTTGTATATCAAACATACACCGTTGATTTAAATAAAAAAAAAGATATAGACCATTGATTTGTTTATTAGATCTGAACCATTGATATATGCATATATATATATAAAATAAATCTAACGATTTATGATTAAAGGTATAACAATTATTTTATAGCTAAAAATGAAGCAAAATTGCACCCCATGCGCGTGATGTACACCGCCCACGTGAAGGTGGTGTTTTCCACATTTTCTTAAAATTGCCTATTTCTATATCATAGGTAGGTAAATTGCAATTTTTTCTTTGTTTAAATGATTTAAAAAGAAATTGTCATAGTTGATTGTTATGTTTTGGTATGTGATGTGTATAAAAATAGCGCGCGGGTACAATGGATATGGACTATCGTTCAAAGTTTGAACCAAAGCATATTTGGGTTCTAAAGAGAGAATAAAAGACGCTTAAGTTAGTATTGAATTTGAGATAAAATAGAGCCAAAAAGCAAACAAACTTGATTAAAAATTGAGATATGGTGAACAAAATTGATAAAAAGTGAAGAACATATGACAATATGCTTGTAGAGTGCTTAGATAATGATTAGAGAGTGAGAGAGTCGTCCCCTGCATGAAGACACCAAAGCTGTATTTATAAAGGGAGTGCCATCGTCTACAGGGGGTTTGATCTGCTCCATGAAACTCGTGGAAGTTGGTTGGATAAGGGATAAATTCTCTCTATCCATAGGTGGATGTGCTTTAGTAGTAGTCTCCCTTGTCTTGAAAGATCCTATACCTGCGAGGAGTCCTAACCGCCATGGAATCCCTCCTTGCTCATGCAGGTCTCCTTGAGCTGATGTGGTTCGAGGTGGTTGTCGACACCTCGGTCAACTGGATGCCACGGTGGAGTGTGTGTTGCCACATGTGTGGGTTTTTTAGGTCGAACGTCTTGTTGGGCTTTAACCATGATCCGAGCTATGGGGCATCCTAGGCCTCCTCCCTTCTTCCTGGACTTCTTGGGTGTGACGCCCATAGAATTTTATAAATAATTGAGAGTTTGATTGGTAATTATTAAAAAAATTTCGACTTAATTATAAATAAATTATAGGTTGAAATTAAAATATATTAAAACTTGAATGGAGTAAATTGGAACTCATTATAATATTTGGGAGCAAATTATATTAATTAAAAAAATAGAAAGGACGTAATGATAATTATAAAAAAGATTACATAAAATTAAAAATTATAATAGAAAAATGGGAAATTGGCAAGTGGGATTGCCAACCCACCGCCTCACCTCAGCCAACTTAACATATATATATATATATATATATATATATATATATATACATATATCACACAAATTAAAAACTCACACACAAATATTTCAGAAAAAACACATACTCACACACACTTGACGGTGGAAAAAATGAAGAACAAACACGTATGTAGATTTTGGTTTTTAATTTATATTAATTTATATAATTATGTTATTTAATTAGTCACATTTACTAAATGTAGTTTATATTGATCGATCTATAGTTTAATAAAAAAAAATTTATGAGTTTGGCTAGTTAAATTAGTATTGAATTAAATATCACATTTGATTTAAGAATGCTATAGTTGGGTAATTAAACTACTAGATTTGTTAGATTTAATCACTACTGTAGTTAATTTACTAATTTTCATCGGGCGTATTGACTAAATACTTAATTATATATATTGGTGTTTAATCATATTATATAATAGCGAGGAATTGATAGAAATCAATAGAACTATACAAATATTATATAATATCTTAATTAGAATTTACAATATTTACAGGTATTGATTGTATAAATTATAATTTATTATAGGACGTGATGATAGAGTCGAAGGTTGAGCAGCTCTTCATGTTGGCTAATCGTTTTGAGATTTGAGGTAAGTATAGCTAATTGGTTCATATGTATATATATATATATATATATATATATATGAATATAATGTATGGGTTGTTGGATATATATATATATATATTATATAATATATATATATTATTTATATGGATTGTTGATATACGATGGTGGATGTTGGTTATTTGTTAAGTTACTTAATATATGTGAAATTGTCTATTATGTGTCTAATTGTGATTGTATTACACGGATGTTGGGTGAATATTTATGTGGTTGCATAATTGACTATAAAAGGAAATCAAATACATAGCGTTTGACGAGAAACTATTGTTATATGAAATGGAATGAAGAAATTAATGATGTTGATGTTGGGAATTAAAATGAAACAATGGCTTACCTAATTGGGGACATACTCAATGGCTTAGAATGATATGATCAATGACGAGTGGGATAGACACGAGCTACGTGCTATGTGGCATAAGTGGGGATGGGACACACGAGCTGTGTGCTGTGTGGGTCAATGAGGATGAGATACACAAGAGTTGTGTGCTGTGTGATATGAGAAAAAAAATAGAACAAGAAATATTGTGATTGAGATGATGATGATGGTGAGACCCGACAAAGTTCATTGAGTGTTGCACTCCAGTTCGGTTAAGCAGGACCCTAAGAAAACAAACTAGAATGCCTCTATTATGTCTTTAGTTAATGTTTGATTATAGCTATGTAATTCTTACATCTCCTGATAATGTATGGCGCATGTTGGTTGTGTTGGTACAATTACTTTATACTTGATTGGTTGTTTGTTTATATATATAGACCGAAAGGTTATACTTATTGAGTAGACAACTCACTCTTTGCCACACACTTTTCAGGAGATAGATTGCAAGGACTAATACAATCAGATTTTGAGTCGTGTCGTTACTCTGAAGAGGTGGGTCAGCCGTGACATCGAAAGTCTGAAGGTTTTGGGCTATGTACATTAAGCATCATAGTGTTGTCGGGTTTGTTTTTTTTTTTTTTTAATTCTGGATCGTTGGACGTTTGATATCTTATTTTTTTAAGTTGTGTACACTTGTGGGAGGTAAATCCAATTTGGTGATATCTATTATCTCTTGCGATATTATATATATTATATGGATAAACTAGAATTGATATTACATTATTGAATGCGTTGTAATTTAGGAAATGACATATTAATGAGTGGTAATTAGGTGTAGTACAGTAGGCGGTGCTACATTGAGCTTGTTTAGTTAGGCTGTAGGCTGGGCTGCTCTGAGTACCTATGCCATTCTGGGCTGGGCTGTCCAAAGCACCCACATCACTCAGTCTCCCCCACTCTAAGGAGGATGGTGCTTAGAGTAGGAGGTCTTCGTGCTCGGGGGAGATCCCCCTTACTATCTTAATAGGGTCTTTCTCAACTGGTTGTCATCCTCTTTATTTCTTTCTGATGAAGTCTTCTTTCAGGGGTTTTGCGCCTTGCTTTTCCGATCTTGATTTGAAATATAAGGATAAACCTAACCATTATTGCCTTTGTTAGGGGGTGTTTTGATAATCACCCCCCACGTGCTCATGTTCCTGGTAACAACGCAATGAGGCCGGTTACTAGGTTAGGAATGGGCTTAACCTCGCCAACTCCTCCTTTATTCTAGCCCTAACTCCTAATCGCTTCTCCTTCCTTCTTTGTCCCACGTCTTAAAGAGAGAGAGATACCTTCTTCTTCTTTATAGGTTTGTAAGTTTCCCTTATAGTTTCTTACTTCTTTTTTTATCTTATTGTTCTGTCACGTCCTTCTTCATTACTTTTGTTCCACCGGTTATTTTGAAGTTTGTAGCTTTTTCAGATGAATCCATTAAATTTGTGAGGGAGGTACCACCGGGCGATGATCCCTTTGGTGCTACTTTTAGGAGGGCGGGCCCTAGTTCGTTTGACTATGCTGGTGGCCAGAGGTGGAGCTTGAGACAGGTTGCACGCTATTTACTAAATGAGCCCTCTGAGGAAGAGAGGGGTGTCGCCTAGTCCTCGATGGACTGGGGCCCTTCCTGCCTCAAGCTCTCAGGAATTTGTCAACTAGTGGAAGAATTTGAGATTCCATCAGAGTAACTATTTATGTACCCACCCCCAATAATCGTCCCAATCTCCCTTCACCTAACTGCTTAAGTTTTTTTTCTTCCCAACTTCAGGCTGGCCTCGGCTTCCTTATCCCTTATTTTTATGAGGAGGTCGCCCGTTTTTTCGAGTTCCTTTAAAATAATTGGCTCCAACTCTTTTCGCATACTGGCCAGGTTTATTTTTTATGATTTTGTGTTTTAATATTGCTTCTGTTACTACTAAAACTTTATCCCGGTGTTTCAAGTTGAAACGTACTGAATCTGGTGTCTTTCATTTTACTCCCCATCGAGAGGTGGTCTTTTTTCCAGCCCCTAGTCCTCCGAAACATTGGAAGGGGAGCTTTTGTTTTTGTCTTGCATCTTCCCCCCGGGACCTTCCCTAACAAGTGGATTTATGATCCTCCTCATGCTATTCCCTTATCTCTATCTAATAGAGCGGTCACCTTCATAGTTGTTAATAGCGCACCACACACCATGGCGCAAGGGTCCCCTGTAGCCATGGCGCACGGCGCGACACACACATTTTTATCATATGACGCAAATGTACAGAAATAAATTATATATTTCATACATTAATATATATTCACATTAATAATGCCTAAATAAGTAAATATATATACTAGAAATAATTTAATCACCATACCATAAAAGAAATTTTCAAAATAATAAGTTTTAGTGAATACTAAAGAGTTCAAAACATGTAAGATAATTAAACAATTCCTACAAAATCATTATAAAACTAACACAAATATATAATATCCATCAATCAAAATCCAAATCTTCCCCAATCTCCTCCTCCTCCTCATCATCATCATTAGTTTTATGCTCTCGATCACTGTTCGACTTGTAAAAATTAAGATCTTCCTCATTCGTATCATCAAAATTAATATCTTCTTCTTCTTCTTCAATAAGATGAAGACGCTTGCGGTGGATTTTTAGGAGGTAAATGCTACTTTGGTTGGCTTTGATGAAGAGGCCTTTGACGTAGTATTTTTCAATTCTTTCAAATGCCAAGGACGGAAAGTATTGGCATCTTCATCAACTTTAGAAGCTTGTGCAATATCGCCCCATGTTAAATCATCATCTTCATACACACGAGCATTCTCTTCATCATCATTTTCATCATCATCTTCTTCTCTAAGATTCAATATTCCATGCAACCATTCATTGCTTTCATCTATGTCATCTAAAGCAATTGAATCAATGGTATCACGAGCATCATACCTCTGCCTTAAAGCTCTGCTGTACTTGTTATAAACCAAGTCATTTAAACTCTTTTGCTCCAACCTACTTTTTTTTTTTTTTGGTATGGAGCTGCATAAAATTCAATATTATTTTTTCACAAATTCTAGGTTAAAAATAAATAAAATTATTATATTCTCAAACACACTCCAAGTTTCTTTCACAACCAAATGAGCTACAGGTAAGGCTCAAGACTTTAATGGCAAATATTTGCAAAATCAGAGTTACGATCCAAATGTAGACCATCATTTAACTAGCGATTCAATAAATTCAAAAATCAATAAAAATAAAATATTAGAAAGAAGAATAATTAACGTAATTGATTTAAAAGATCAATATTTATTACCTAGAGCTCTTGTGGTTCTTTGTCTAATCGCCATAGGGATACCAAAAAAGCCTTATGTTTTTTTATAGAATGCAAGCTCCTCAATAAGTTTATCTTGCACTTCACCACTTGGTATCAACCTTTCTATGAATTTAAATAACCCACCCATGACCTCTTTATCTTGTCCTACACTCGGTTTAGAGAAATAGAACTCAGGATTTAAGTAATACCCACCGGCATGCAAAAGTCGGTGAAGTTGGATATCCCATCTGCCATTAATGATATCAATTTTTTTTTGATACTTCTCTTCAACATTCAAAAAAGAGGCGGCGATTGCTTCCTTTGGTCCTATCCATTCCTTCATACATATAGCCCATCAAAGGCTTTTTTTCACCATCAACCAACTGAAGCACCTTGACCAATGGACCGACTACTTTCAATATGTAAAGAACATTATTCCAAAAGAAAGTCTTCAATATTGTACTTGTTTCTTTGTGGCTCTCTTGCATACTTGCTTTTTGTCTACTTTTCAGAAGTGAACATTTTCTTCAAATTGGCATTTTCAGCATGGAACCGCTTTAGAGTAAGAAAAGTAGTGGCAAATCTTATTTTTGCAGGCCTAACCATATCCTTTTTTAGAAATGAAATCCCGTAGCATATCTAAGAGAGGTGACCTATTATAGATGTAGCCGTTAATCATCACAGTTTGCTCATATGTCTTCTTCAAATTTTAAATTTTGAAAAAGTTTTCAAACATAAAATCTATACAATGAGCGGCGCAAGGGGTCCAATACAAGTGTGGATATTTTACTTCTAATAAAGATCCTGTACATTGAAATAGATATAAATAAAAAAACAACTAAAATAAAATAATGATACTATTATACTATTACTATTGAGATATAACTCTAAATAAAATATCTCACCTGTCAAGACATTTGCACTTATACTGTCTGTGATGACTTAAATCACATTCTTCTCCCTAATTTGTTGCACAAATTTGTCAAGCAACTCAATCAATTTCTCGCCCGTGTGAGAATAAGATGATGCATTAATAAACCCAATAAATTTTGTTCCGTTATGGCTATTAACCAAGAAATTAATCAATGATCAATGCTTTCTGTCGTCCACCCTCTGCCATTAACGAACATCCATACTTTGTTTGATCCTCTTCCCATTCTTTCAAGATATTGTTGGTATGCTCCAACTATTTCTTCAAATTCTTGACTCTAACTTCATAGTAAGAAGAAGGCTTCATACTAAAGCCATATTGTCTGGCTTCGATTGTTGGCCTAGACTTTCATAATTGACAGGATTGAACGGGAGGCCAACATCATACATCCATTTGCAAATTTTTTGAACCGTATTCTTCATCAGTTTCTTCTTCGCTTCATCAATTACATTTGGTTCTTTTTCCTTCCTTTGTTACGTTATCTCATTAGGTTTTTTTCTAAAGTACAAATTGATTGGACCAATTTGTGTTTGCTTCTTAGATTGCATTGTTGATGCATAAGATGAGCGCTCACCAGAATAAGATATTGCGTTTACAACCTACATTTGTTGTTCTTGTTTAGTTTTCCAACACGTTTCTGTTTTAGCAATATCATCAAAATGAGGAATGACATTAATTTGATCTTTCACTTCTTGCTTCTAAATTCTCTTTTCTTCCCTTACATGTTCAGGACATTTTTTATAAACTGTTGCATTTCGAAACCCCAGTAAGATGTTGTTTGAATATAGTAATTCCTCCTTCTATTACTTTCCCACAAAATTGCATTAAACATTGTTGGAATTTTTTGGTTCCGACAAAAATCCATAATTCCATCTCGGATCCTTTCGACTTGTAGACATTATTTCTAAAATTCTAGCTAGAAATAACTATTAGATAGTGTATTAATCTGAAAAAAATTCTTATTTATGTTGTAAAATAAAAATAAACAAGAAAGAGTAAATAAAATTTAAAGAAGACTTCTGCCGCCACAGCCGAAGCCGCTGCGCTTGGTGGTGTCTGGTGAGCCGCCGGTGAGCAGCTGCTATGGTATCCCTTTATCTTTCAATATGTTGTTGTTTCTTTCTTTTCTACAAAACCCTAAAACTTGATTCTTCTTTACGTTTTTTAATTAAGCAATTTTGATTTATTTATTTATTATTTTTTATAATTAAGATTAAACAGTATTTCAAATAAACTAGGCTTTGCCCAGTTTCTTTTAAGCTCCAGCTCAAAAGGGCTGGGGCTTTGCAAAGGCGTGTCATGGCGCCCCTCTGCGCCATGAAATATGGCTAAAAAAAGTGCACCATGGCATAGCAATATTATACTCAGCAGTATTTTTAGAAAATGGTGCTGAGCTCGTGCCTTGCGCCATGGCACACGCTATGGCGCGCAATTTACAACACTGGTCGCCCTTCCCTCCCTTTTGAGCCACTTCGGATTGAGCCCTTGAGTTGAACCTTTGGGGGAGCCCTTGGGTATCCTCATTATTCTTGGTTTTTTTCTTCTCCAATTTTTTATATTTTATCGATATAAAATTTTAATTGTTGTTTTGCTCCTTTGGCAGAAAACATCATGTTTAGCAAGTTGATGCATGATCAGATATCTGGGGGTTGCAAGACTACTACTCCTCTTCCCTCCGGGTCCTCTAGGGGGACCCCCCTAGCGAGTCAAAGGGAAAACTACCTGTTGTTGTGACGCCAATGGCGTCCTCCAAGTGAGCCAAGGTAAGTTCTATGGGCACTTCTCTAACCAGCTCCGTATATCCTTCTGCTACATCTCTTTTTATTTTTCGGTGAAGGTAAAATTCATTAATGAAGAAAAAGTATAAGTTGTACATTAGAAAGGAGGAGAAAACTAGTGGCTAGGCCATTGGATCCTCCATAATCGGAAGAGTGCAACAATACTAACAGAAAAAGTGATAACTCAGTACTAATAATTCGTTGTCTAACCTCCTCAATTACAAGAGACGCTAACGTGGACGCTGATCGTTCAGCATGCTGAAATCTCTATCGGTAAAGCTCCTGCCAAAGATGATAGACCAAAGATGCCAGTAATGTACGAAATGCTGCATTCACCACATACCAACCCCTCCATTTCCTTGCTGCCCAGGCTATATCAAACTCCCAATCTCGATTAGGCCATAAGAATCGAACATCACATCGAACTGCCGTAAGACACCGGTGGGAGAAATGGCAATTGAAAAACAAGTGCTCATGGGTCTCAGCCTGTCCTATGCCATAGAGAGTACAGTCGCCATTTAAATGATTCAACCCAGGTTTGTCAAGAGTCGACAGTTTCCCCAATATGGCTAACTATAAGAAGTATTACGGGGAATCTTGAAAGGACCTAAGAATAGTGAAGACCAACCTACCTTATGTCCCGGAGGATGAAACATCTCATAGGAAGGGATGCTCAACCTCCCTCCACCATGAGTCCGCCACTCCACTCTGTCTACTCCTCTATGTATAATCGGCAGTGATTGTAAAATTTCCATGCATTGGAAGGCTCTAGTTGTCGGCCAATTCCAGTTATCCTTAGAGATGATCGTTCATAGCAAAGCATCTAGCGGGATACCCGTCACCTGAGGGCCACGAGGAAAATGATGGATGAGTAGCCTAAGAGGATGGCACTGATCATTCCATAAAGAGATCGATTCGCCAGTCCCGGTATGATACTCCACATAAGAGAGCAGAACAATCCTAAGCCTGACAAGTTTACGCCATGCACAAGAACTCAAGGGAAGGTTGACCGTCCATATAGACTTATTACGAAGTCGATATCAATGAATCCAAGTAGTCCATATGGAAGAAGTTTGGTTGGTACTGACAGCTCACAAGTGTTTACTCATAAGAGCAAAATTGAGTGCTTCGATATCCCGAATGCCTTGTCTTCTTTCTTCAATAGGCATGCACACCTGCTTCCATGCCACCTTCGGATATCCAGTATTCATTGTGTCTTTCCAAAGAAAATCCCACATCATTCGTTGTACCTGGCGAATAACACCTCGTGGCAAAATAAATGCCAGAGCCTAGTAGACATTAAAGGACATAATGACTGATTTTATTAGTTGGATCCGAGCTGCAAAAGATAGACGGATCCCTGTCCATCTGTTAATCCTGTTCTCAATTTTCTAGAATAACGGTTGACAATCCGAAGTGGTTAACCTTGAAGCGAGAAGAGGTAAACCAAGATATCTAATCGGTAACACGCCTTCTCGAAACCCTACTGATTGGAGAAGAGCATCTCGATTGCTTTGGGCAGATTTGGAGATTATCAACTGGCACTTTCCAGATTATCACACAAACCAGATAAAAGAGGCAAAAAACTGCAATCCTCGTTTAAAAATTCCCACCGAGTTTTCATCAGCACTGCTGAGAAGTAAGAAGTTATCAACAAAACTAAGTTGGAAGAGCCCAATCTCACTACATTTCAAATGGAAGGTAAAGTCAACATCCTGATCAATG
>JACGWL010000074.1:0-23462 GCA_034509725.1 Sesamum angolense
AGGTTCGCCATCTCCCCCAGCCAATGCAATCATTAAAAACATGCGATCAGTCTCTTCAAAGGCTCCTATCCGTACTACAATTAATGCCATGAAAATCGTTCTCCTTGCATAGAAAGGGATATAAGGCCAGTCTGGATAATGCAGTCATTAAATTCATGCATAGCCACCCGAATATCTCCCGAAGCTCCGCTAACCTCACTCATATCTAAAACTGCATTAAAGTCTCCTCCAACCAACCAAGGCAAATCGACTGACACAGCCAGCTCAGTAAGCCCCTGCTATAGCTCACGACGTGCAATGACTTCATTGGCTCCATAAATGACCGTAAGTAAAATAGGCTCATGCATGTCATGCATAAGAACCGACAATGGACGAATTGGGAACCAAACTTAAGAATATCAACATCGATAAAATCCATCATTCCAAGCAATCCAAATACGATTACCAGGACCAGAATAATCCACAAACCACCGCCATCTAGGTAGTATCCCGCATGTAACCGACATACATTTGATGGGCATAACCCTAGTTTCCAATAAAGCGATAAAAGTGTAACCTGAATTCGGAGACAAGGTTCTCGAACGGCGGCCTGATGATCCCTCCTGTTTAGGCCCCGAACATTCCAAAACAGTGTGTTCAACATGGGGAAATTTCTGAGGGGCTGCATGTGTTAGGACCCCTTATCGACTCATCTGCATCTTCATCAGCATCTCGCAATATATCAAAAGCATTATATATAACGATTTGCTTACCCTTATCCGTCTTCTGGTGTGGCCGTTCATAACTCACCAAGTCATCTTTAGCCACGGGATGGTCAAAAACAGGATTCGGGTTCGGGATCGGATCACCAGTCCTCGGTGCCGGGGCAGGTATTTGGTTTTCTCCTCACATAATCAAAACTGCAGGCTTCACCGGTTTAGTCAGAGGGCACTCCTTATTAGCATGACCTAAACTGGTACAGTTCGTGCATTTTGGGGGTAGCCATTCGTACTCCACATCCACCTTGCATGCCGACTCGCCCCATGTTCGTTAGGCATCATAATGACAATATGTTTCGGCAATTTCGAGTTGACGTTACGCATAATGCATACACGAGCAAAATCCAATCTCGTACATGCTCTAGTGATCGCATCCGGGTATAGCGGCTACCAATTCCACTTGCCACTGTGCTCAGCCCATCAGTTGTCCATAATTCCACCGGCAGATGTCGTAATTTGATCCATACCGGGACCTCCGTGTGTTTCAGCTTTCACAGAACCATACCCGGCTCCCATTTTTGCAGAACAATCGGCTGTCCAAGGTAAAGCCAGGGCCCTCCCTCAAGAACTTCTTCCATAGCCGCCATTGTTTTGAATTGAAAAAAGAAGAAGCCATTCGACGTTGCCTTAACTTCCTGAACGGCCGGCCAAATTGAATGCACAAAATCATTAAGATGATGGAAATATGGCCTCTTACCAAGGAAATATCCGACAGCAGTAGTGTTCCAGCGATTTGATCCTCACGGATCATATCAATTGTAGGCCTCACAAGAACTTCCCCGTTTTGCACCGATGGTGGGATGTAGGTGAGTGTTTTACGAGATGAATTATGGAATGCATTTGCAATTTTATCCTCATAAACAAAGAGATCCGAGCAAGGTTTAAGAGGAACGTTACCGATCAAAATTTCCGGTGGAGATGTCGCCGGATCAGACCGATCGACGGCAGTTGTGGCGCTGGGGCCCTCAAGACTGACTGCTGCAAATAAGGATCAGCCATGGCCACGGGTTGCACTGGTGGCGCAGTCCAAACCGCGGCGGAAAAATCAAAAATTTCGGCAACGTAGCCGGTGCATTCCCAGCCGCCGGAATTCCCGAAAATGGTGAACTCAGTGGCTGAGAAAGGGACGAGTTCAGAGCTGCCGTTTCTGTGGAGGTCATCGGTGGGGCAGCCCAAGACCGAGGTGGATATCTGGCTTCAGGCGACATCGGGGCAAAGCCATCGCCGGAGGTGATGAGGAACACTATGCCAACGACGTCCATGGCTGAAGGTGGCGGTGGACCCATCGTTGGAACCCAAGGCGCCGAAAACGGGCTCGGGGAAGGCGCTAGGTTCAATGAGACCGAACCGTTCAAAACAGCGGCGGCCGGCAGAGCAACAGTCGGAAGGGGACAAGACGCCGGCAGAGCAACGGTGGAAAAGGGGAAAAGACGCCGGCAGAGCAACGGTTGAAAGGGGACAAATCGCCGGCATAGCAATGTTCAAGGAATGGGCAGACATTCCAAGGGCGGGCGCCGCCCTAGGGTTTAACAAAACCCTAGCCGCCCTAGGAGTCTCGGTGCTAGAGTCAGCTGTCGGCGGCTCGAGATGTGCAGCTGTTGGCGGCTCGAGATGTGCAGCTGTCTCGAGATGTTCAGCTGTCGGCGGCTCGAGATGTGCAGCTGTCGGGTTCGAGACGTGCAGCTGCTCTTTGGAGAATGGGCTTTTCGGTTCCCAAGCCACTTGTCGGCGGCTCGAGATGTGCAGCCGCTCCTTGGGGGATGGACGTTTCGGTTCCCAAACCAGCTTGCGGCGGCTCGAGATGCGTGGAACAAGGTGTATGAGCGCCGCTTGCTCGGAAGTGGGCAGCCTTGTGCAGCGGCGCGCCGACCGTGAAACAAACGAGGCTGCGAATGTCGATGGACGTGAAGGTCGGAATCCGCCATGGCCGGCGCCACCGATCGAATCGATTTCTCCAAATTTTTCCGACCAACGCCTTTTCAAGATCCGCAAAGCGGCCATGGAGTCGGCGTCCCTTCGTCAATCACCCTCGAAGCTAGTTGTAGAAATTCCAAAAAGTTGAAATCTTTCTTGATTTTTTCGTCAATCAGGATAGAGTGCTCCGCCGCCGGGTTCGTCGCCGGAATCGAGTCAGCTCCATCTTCACCGTCTGCATGGGCTCCATCGGCGCCGGAGTCCGCCATGGCAGCCATGCACGAGGATGCATGGGAAGAAGAAGGTTAGTGTGTGTAGGAGGTGTAGTGTGTGAAATCGAACAGAGAGAATTTTCCCCCATTCCTTTGGAGTCCGTTTTTATTTCAGCGATTTTGCACGATTTTAATAAAGAAAGTTTGTTTACCTATTTGATTAACTTGTAGTTATTATTTCACTTAGCAATTTTTTTGGGTAATCGGTAAATTGCATTAAAGAATAAAAGGTACAAGGCTTTACAAGAAATAATCTGCTAAAGCCCTATCGGCCTTGCCAAATGCCAAATTCTATACAAATTTGTAGGTTGTAAACTAGGGGGCATTCCGCGGCCAATATCCGCATACGAATATCGTCTAATACTCTACTAGCAACGTAATCTGCCAATGCCGATGTTGCTGAAAATTTTCTGTTATTTCTTTCACCCCACAAATGGTAAACTAAGGCTGCCAATGTTGCTCGAAATGCCGCATTAATGAGGTGAGTCCCTCTCCATCTTTTGCTCGCCCAAATGAGACCCGTCTGCCATGCCAAAAACGGCCATTGGAACTTGATTTTCCTCCTTAGTATAGACAGACAACGCTGAGAGTATGAACACTTAAAAAACAAATGATCATGTGTCTCATCAAACAATCCACCACAAAGCACACAACCATTTTCAGTCCTCGGAACCCATGGTTTATCCATGGTAGAGAGTTTCTCCAATATTGCCATCCATAGGATAAACCCATGCCTCGGAATCTTAAAATTACCCTGAAGAAGTACATACCAAAACACTCGCGGTGTTGTCGGCTGAACTATCGAAACAGCCTCCTGAAACGTGAATTTGCCCGAGCTGCTCCTCCAAGAAATGCTGTCAGCTGCTGAAGAATGTATTGGCGGTAGTTGTGACGTGATACTTATAATAGATGTATCTGTCGAGGCCGGCCAGCACCACTGGTGCCTCTGTATTACACTGGAAAGATGTGATGATAATGGTAAGCCGGTGACCTCTGGTCCTCGAGGAAACATTAAGCAAAGCGGACCTCGTTCGTGCCAAGCGTCCTGCCAAAGGCTAAAGGAAGAACCGTCACCAATTTTGTAAGTGACTCCTTGTTGAAGTAGGGTCGCAATTTGAGCATCTTTTTCCAACTCCACGATCCTAATGCACCATTGAATGTCCAGATTGTTGACTGTCGGAGCCTATATCTCTGAATCCAATCCACCCATATCGAAGTGCCGTCATTTTGTAATATCCTCCACAGTTGTTTCAGCATAAGAGCCTGGTTTGTTGTAGTGACGCTGCGAATACCAAGGCCTCCTTCCTCTTTTGATGCTAATCCATTCCCAAGCTACCTTCGCGTTTCTGCTACCAGCTGATCCTTGCCAAAGGAACTGTCTCATTTTCTTTTCTAGTGTTTTCAGAACGCCCTTAGGGAGTATGAAGGCCGAGGCCCAATACATGTGCAGCGTGCTAAGGACTGACTTGATGAGTTGCAGCCGGCCAGCGTAGGACAGGGTCTGATTGTTCCAGCCCGCCAGTCGAGCATCTACTTTGTCTATCAAGGGCCTGCAATCAGCAATTGTTAGTCTAGATGAAGTTAGAGGAATACCTAGGTATTTAACAGGAAGTGAGCCTTCTTGAAACCCCAAGTAGTCTAGGATCTGTTGCCGTTCCGTCTGCACCGCTCGGGAGAAGATTATTTGGCTCTTTGCCGGATTTATTTTAAGCCCTGACAATGCAGCAAACTCATTCAAAGTATCAATAATTATTATGATAGAAGGTAAATGAGCTTTACAAAAAAGTAATACATCATAGGCAAAGCACAAATTAATTAAACCAATATCTTTACACTTCCAGTGGTACTGGAAATCGACTGCTTCTTTAATTCTGAATCTGAGAAGCAAATTCCAGATTTCCATAACCAAAACAAACAGATAAGGCGACATAGGATCACCCTGACGAAGTCCTCGCCCGCTTTTGAAAAAACCATGGATCGAACCATTAAGCGAGACTGAAAAAGAGGCTGTCGAGACACATTGATTAATAAGGACAATAAACTGATGGGGAAAGTTGAATAATTTCAGAACCTCCAATAGAAAATCCCACTCAACCGAATCATACGCTTTTTGGATATCCACTTTAATCGTACACCGAGAAGGTAGTCTCTTTTGGTTGTAACCTGCCAGAAGTTCTTGAGCTAATAGTATATTATCAGTTATACTACGACTTGGCACGAATGCATTTTGCAATAATCGATCAACAAAGGAAGAACTCGCTGCAGCCGTTTTACAATGATCTTGGTAATCGATTTGTACAAGACATTGCAGCAGGCAATAGGTCTATAATCCGAGACATACCTAGGCAAACTTACCTTCGGGATCAAGGAAATTAAAGTAGTATTAAGCTGTTTCAGCAGTTTACCAGTTCGGAAGAACTCACCAACGCCCTGAAACATAGCCTGTCCTATCACTGGCCATGCATATCGATAAAATGCAGAGGTATAACCGTCCGGGCCTGGAGCACTCTCAACGTCGATATCAAAGAAGGCCTCTTTAACCTCAGACAAAGTTACCGGAGTAACTAGCAAACTAGCTTCAGCCGTTGTTATGGTATGTTTAAGCTTATGCCGTAGGAATTCTAGATCAATTCTCCGATGTAGGCTAGGACCCCCGAATAAGTTCTGAAAGTAAGAAATAAATTCCTGATTAACATCTTGCTGCGCTGTGAGTAATTCGCCATCAACCTTTGTTATTTGAAAAATCCTTTGCTTCACTCTTGTTGTATTAATCTTACGGAAGAAGATTTTTGAACTTTGATCCCCATGTTTCAGCCACCGTAATTTGGCGCGCTGCTGAAGCATACTAATTTCCAGCTTAACAGCCACTGAATATACCCGTCTACAGTTTTTTACAAGGTCAAGAAAGATGTCCTCTTTATAAGTAGTAAACAAAGTTTGAGCTTGATCGAGGAAGTTCTTCGCTTGCCTAACATTGTCTGTTAGATTACCTTTCAGCCTCTTCTGTTGTCGGAATACAGCTTTCAGGAGTTTCAGCTTGCACACAGTCTCATACATTGTTGTCCCTGTTATACGATGTTTCCAAATTTCCTCCACCGATTTCAAGAAACCTGGAAGGTGAGCTAAGTAATTGTCAAAACGGAAAATAGCTTGCTCCTCACCTCTGTCCACGCCGGTAAGAATAAGAGGAGAATGATCCGATGTGCTTGGTAGCGCACTAATGTATGAGGAGCTCGGCCAAGTATCCATCCAGTTTGTATTTGCGAGCATTCTATCCAACCGCTTCCATAAGCTTCTCGGCCCTTCACTGCAATTGTGCCAGGTAAATGGACAACCAGTAAATGGTAGCTGCACAAGGCCAGAATCCCGAACGCAATTTCGAAAATCTGTCATCGAAACACTGGTATCGCTGCTCTGCTGCGTGAACTTCACTATCATCCATGACCGCATTAAAGTCACCTAACACCAACCAAGGTTCATCCGAGATTACAGCCGACAGATTACAGAGTGCACTCCATAGATTCCTTCGTGGAATTAGATCATAGTCACCATAGAGAACAGTTATCAAACACTTAGTGTGCAGTCTTTTATTGAAAGCACGGCAATGAACGAATTGTGACTCCACTCTCAGAATATCCACACCAACCTCTAATGGATCCCAAGCTACCCATATACGGCCCTCCGGACCAGCGTAGTCATCAAACCATGACCAATTCAGTAACAAATTACGCCGTACACGTTGCACATTTACCTGACTAACTCGAGTTTCAATTAAACCAATGAAAGAAATTTTATTAACCCTTACCAAATGATCAATAGCCCGTTGATGATCGAGACCATTGAGTCCACGAACATTCCACGAAGCCGCCTTGATCATGAACCCCCTAACATCGGGCTGCTTCCATTAGGGCCCGTTATATGATTTTCAATACCTTCAGCCTCCGTAGCTAAAGCACTATAATAGTTATGAAGCACAATATCCTTGCCCTTGTTAAGACCAGAAGACCCGCTGTTAGTACGTGGTACACTAGCAGCTGACTGAGGAGCAGTTTCAGTGCTCTATTTTTCCAGCCCGCTACTGGGTATCGGCCGAGGACCCTCTGTCAACTTTATTCTCTGTTCAGGCTGGGTTAGGTCCGTCTGGGGAGTCTGTTTTTGAACAAAAATCATTATCGACGGAGCTATAGTCTTTTTCATGTTAGCCGGGCAGGTAGCTGAAACATGCCCCAAAGAACAGCAATTTTTACACGTTGAGGCAACCACTCGTACTCAACATCAATTCGCTTCGGATCTTCCTTGCCATTCCATAGGACTGGACTGATAACAACAAGATGTTTAGGTAAAGCAGAATTGAAATCAAGCATAACACATACCCGGGCGAAGTCGAGGCGGGAGCAATCCTTGGTGATGCCATCAGTATAAAGGGGAGTTCCGACACCGCTTGCAACCGTACTAAGGCCTTCGTCTGTCCAATATTCCATCGGTAAGTGTCTGAGACGGATCCAGACCGGAATCTGAGTATGTTTTTGCCGACGTATTGACATGCCCTGCTCCCATGGCTGTAACACTATGGGCTGACCTTGAAAAAGCCAAGGTCCCCCTTCAATGACATCCTCCATGGCCAGCCGACTGAAGAATCGAAAGAAAAAAATCAACTAGAAAATACTGAAACATGCTCCCTTCCAATTTGAGCGGACAAAAGACTCTACTTGAGGAAAGTACGGTCGCTTCCCCAGAAAATACCCTACCGCCGTTGACCGCCATTTTTTGGAGCCATTATCGACCACCTCCTTTGTTGGCCGAATGATGACTTCGCCGTTTTGTCTTGTCGGTGGGACAAAATGTAGGGTTTTGCGAGATGATTGAAGAAAGGCCCCCGCAATAGTATCTACAAACTCAGCCTGTAGCTTCACATTGCCGATGTAAATGTCCGATTGATTCCGCAGGCCATCTTGGACGGTCGTCGGTGGATTCGAGTCCAGAGTAGGAGAACAATCTTGAGCTTCGGTTCGACACTCCGGTAGCTCCGACCCAGCTAAATCCCCTGCTGCGACAGGCGGGCTAGCAAGAATTGATGGAATCGAAGCTTCTTAGGTCTCAGTTTCTTGAGTATTACAACTGGGTCCCTTTTTCCGACTATCTTGAGACGCCGATTCAGAGAAATCCACAAGCAATTGAGCCGGAACATTGGAGATTTGTGGAATCGGTAGTTCTTGGGCCTCCATTTCTTGAGATGGAAAAGTGGTGCATCCATGGTTTGCAATCCCCGGCCGATTAACAGGGCAAGAAACCAAATCAGTCAAAGAATCCGTACCTGTCCTCACGGAACGGCGGGGCAATAGGGAAATCCTTGGTCGAAACGGCGTACTCAGCCGGCCCGTCACCGACTTGAGAGCTAGGTTCTTGCTCGTCTTGAATTTCTGCTCCCATCGATCTCTCAGGGAATTCAGATTAGCCATAGCATCCAAATCTCCATTCAAGACCCAATTTGCCAGCTCATAGAATGCATCAAAATCGAACTCCTCTCTAGTGCTCGGTGATTCCTTCCCGTCAAGACCATGTGAATCTCCACCAGAAGCGTCAGCCTCGACATTTCCGTCTGGGTTCTCAACGTGTGCGCCCGCGGGTTCACTGTGTGTAGTGTGTGTAGAGTCAGTGTGTGTATTGTGTGAGAGAGGGCAGAGAGAATTAGATTCTTTAGGGAGCATTTTTTTTCTTTCCATAATACCCATAATTTACCACGGAGTATTATGGGTAAAGACCTACCTCTGGGTCAAGTTTCGTCAAAATAGGAGATAGTTTTTGTTTAAGCTGTTTTGCACTGTTTTATTTAAGAAATTTTATTTACCTATTTGACTAACTTGTAGTTATTATTTCACTTAGAAAACTTACCACGCACTATTATGGGTTAAGACCTACCTCAGTGTCAAGTTACGTCAGATTCGGAGACAGTTTTTTTCAGTGATTTTGCACGGTTTAATTAAAGAAAGTTTGCTTACCTACATACACAGATTCCTGTGTGGATTAAATTGCGACATTTGCCGGTAGAGCTGTGGACAACTGACGGATTGAGCACTGTGGCTAGTGGGATTGGTAAAGCCGTTGTATCCTGACGCGATTACACGAGCATGCACGAGGTTGGATTTTGCTCGTGTGTGCGTCATGTGGGATATTAGCTCCAAATTACCCCGACATGTTATTCTTATGATTCCTTTGGAATATGGAGGAGAGTCGGCATGCAAGGTGGATTTGGAGTACAAATGGCTTCCCCTGAAGTGTACTTCGTGCCATAGCTTGGGTCATGCAACGTCAGCTTGTGTCTTAAATAAGCCCCCAAAACCGGCTGTTGCTATCTATGTTCAAAAACCGAAGCATGTTGCTACCCCCGTCTTGGTCCCGGTCGTTGAACCTACACCTGAGACTCTTGAGGATGAGGCTAGTATGGAATTGGATGTTATAACAAAGGACAAGGGTAAACAAATTTTGCTATTTAATACCTTTGATTTATTACAGTCCACTAATGATGATGCAGAATGTTCGTCTAGGGGTCTGTCCTAATGAAAGCAGCCCCCTCGGTGTTGATCCATGTTGAATGCTGCTGTATGGAATGTTCGGGGCCTGAATAGGCGAGACCATCAGATTGCCGTTCGGGAGTTGGCTATGAATTCCAGGTTACATTTTCTTGGCTTACTTGAAACACGTGTGACTTTACCAAATGCTGCCCGTGTGCAAAATGGTATTCTGCCTAGGTGGAAATGTTTTCTGATTATAATAGTGCTGGTAATCGTATTTGGCTTGCATGTGATGATAACTTTCTTGATATAGCTATTATGGATATTGTTGTTCAGTTTGTCCACTGTCGAATTTTTATCCTTAGCTCCCATATCTATGTCTTGGTTACTGTGTCATATGCTGCCAATGATGTGGGGTCCCGGCAAGAACTTTGTCAGGCATTATGTAATATTTCAGGCTCGATTGGTGATGAACCATGGCTAGTCGGGGGAGATTTTAATGCTGTTCGGGATTTAAGTGAGGTCTGTGGCACCTCTGGTGATATCAGATTGGCAATGAATGAGTTTAATGATTGTATCTTGAACATTGGCCTCATTGCACTGCCTATGCGAGGGGAACGTTTTACGTGGCATAATTGCAGTGATGATGGCCGCAGCCTCTGGAAACGGTTAGACCGTTCTAGCTAATGACAAATGGATGGAGCGGTGGCAAAATGTTTTCTATGATTGCCTCACTCCAAGGACATCTGATCACTCCCCGTTAGTTCTGCGTGGTGATTGTCGACGCCCTCCGGTGAGTATGTTTCGTTTTGACAATTATCTTGCTCTATCACCGGGGTTTATTGCTACTGTGCAAAACATCTAGCGACATCATATAGTAGGAAAGCCGATGTACTCAGTTACCAGGAAACTTAAGGCCTTAAAGCCGATCTTTCGGCAGCAAAGAAAGATGAAAGGGGACCTCTCGGCCAATGTCAAACTAGCAGGGGAATTCTTGGAAATCTTCCAACGACTCCTCCAGGAAGATCGCCATGACCCCCTGCTGTTGCATTTGGAGCACTGTTGCAGACTTGTTTTCCTAAAAGCTATTAAGATCGAACAGGTCATGTTGCAACAGAGAGCTAAAATACAGTGGATGAAGGGCGGTGATCAGTGCTCCCGAGTTTTTTTTCCGTAAGGTGGCCATTAGACGAGCGAACAAGCGAATCTTTCAGATATCTGATGAAGCTGGTAATACTTTTATGGAGCCGAATGATATCAGTAATGTATTCGTTTGCATACTATCAAAGGCTGTTGGGTGGTGATCGGAACGATAGGGCTATGGATTTACGATACTTGTGGCCTTGGGCAAGACACATAGTTACAGACGAAGAGGCCAGTCTATTAATTCGCCCTATTACTAAGGATTATGTCAAAACAGCGGTATTTGATATTGAAGAAGACCGAGCACCCAGACCAGATGGCTATTCATCGGGATTCTTTAAAGCAGCATGGCCGGTTGTAGGGGAGGAAATTACTGCTGCTGTGATGGACTTCTTTACTACGGGTCATCTGCTTAAACAAGTTAATGCCACGCTAATTATACTGATTCCTAAGGTATGTGCTCCGTCCTTGGTTGCTGATTTCAGACCTATATCTTGTTGTAATGTCATATACAAAATTATCACCAAGATATTAGTGCTTCGGATTCTGGGTGTTCTGGACAAGATCATTAGCCCGTCACAGAATGCGTTTGTTCCAAGGCGGTCGATTAGTGATAATGTCTTGTTGGCTCGAGAATTATTTTTAGGATATAATCAGTGCCGCCTCCCCCCTCGTTGTGCATTGAAAGTGGATCTTCGTAAAGCATTTGATACAGTGGAGTGGGATTTTTTGTTAGCTACGCTTCAGCTGTTCGGATTTCCACCTACTTTTAATAGGTGGATTGAGGAGTGTGTCACCTCACTGCATTTCTCTTTATACCTCAATGGAGAGGTACATGGTTTCTTTGCAGGGGCTCGGGGACTTAGACAAGGGGATCCCGTGTCTCCATACCTGTTTGTGCTCGTTATGGAGGTCCTACATCTGATTTTACTACAACTTATTGAGCAGGATTGTGGTTTTGCCTATCATTGGCAGTGTAAGGAAATGGGCCTTTTTCAGTTAAGCTTTGCTGACGACCTCATCCTTCTTTGCAAAGCAGAGGTCCGATCAGTGGACTTGTTCCGACGTAGGCTGGATTTATTTGCCTCCCTCTCTGGCCTACATACAAATCCCCAGAAGAGCCATCTGATCCTTTCAAAAGCGGCAAATGGAGTCCGAACATCACTTCTTGAATCACTGGGATTTCAGTAAGGACGACTACCATTGAGGTATCTTGGTCTTCAACTTATCACCTCTCGCTTGACCATGTTAGATTGTCAGGCTCTATTACAGAAAATTGATGCTCAAATTCGTGGCTCGGATGGTGTTGGTCTCTCCTTTGCGGGGCGTGTGCAACTGATTAAGTCTGTACTTCTTTCTTTTGAGGTATACTGGGCAATGGCCTTCTTATTGCCCAAGGGTGTCATAAGGGAAATTGTGAAGAGCATTCGTACATTTCTATGGAAAGGAAACTCTTCTAGTGGATATCCTAAAGTTGCATGGGGAAATGTTTGCAAACCTATCGAGGAAGGGGGCCAAGGCATACGGGACATTCTTGCTCTTAATCGAGCCCTTATGAGTCGCCACCTTTGGTCAGTCATCAAACATGAGAAGGAGTCCATATGGGTTGAATGGATAGCACACTACCGACTCCGTGATGCCTCTATATGGACGGTCAATGCCAAGCGAGGAGCCTGGAGCTGGCGGAAGATGCTTGAGTTACGAGGTACATTACTCCCTCATATCCAGCTTAAGATCGGGACAGGAGAATCATTCTCTCTTTGGCATGACCCATGGCACAACCTCAGTCCACTTATTCTCCGATTCCATGCTGTCCTCAACTAACTGGCACGGCCCCTATGGCTACGCTGAGTGTGGTTATTGAGGATAATATGTGGAGCTGGCCTTTGATTACTGACATTGCATATTTGGAGATCATCCAAAACCTTCCACCATTCATACTAGCCGTGATGTCATCACTTGGGATTCTAATGGCGGTGACTTCACTAATGCAGCAGCCTATCACTTATTCCGGCCGCCAGGACCTAAGGTAGGTTGGCATCACTGCTCTTAGGTCCTTTCAGGATACCACGAAATTGCTTTATTTTATGGCTTGCTATTCTGGGGAGATTATCCACAATGGATAAACCATGGCTGCAACATCTTGATGGACACTGCATCCTATGGAGCTTGGAGACGCATGACCACCCATTATTTGCTTGCCACATCAGATTTCAATGGCCTTATGTGGAGTAGCAACGTGGCATCCTGTGGGCCACGTCCCGATGGAGAGGTAACCATGTGGTAAATGCGGCATACAGATCTCTATTAGCATCCCTTATTTACCATATTTGGCAGGAACGGAATTTTCGAAAGTTTCAACATAAAACCCGAGCACCTTCCATTGTAGTGTCTTTAGTGATTAAGGAAGTAAAACGGAGGATTCTTAGCGCCCCATTGCGCCACTCTATTTGCACTCAGGCTTATATCGATTATGGCAGATCCCTTGGCCTGTCGAGGGAAATGCTAGTTGATATCATCTGTTTGTATCGTACCTTTGTACTTTTTACTTCTTAATGAAACTTACATTCCCCAAAAAAAAAGTTTGCTTACCTATTTGACTAAGTTGTAGTTATTATTTCACTTAGCAAATTTACCAGAAAGTATTATGGGTTAAGACCTACCTCTTGGTCAAGTTTCGTCACATTCGGAGATAGTTTTTATTTCAGCTGTTTTGCACGGTTTTATTAAAGAAAGTTTGCTTACCTATTTGACTAAATTGTAGTTATTATTTCACTTAGCAAATGTACCAGGACTATTATGGGTTACTACCTACCTCTGGGTCAAGCTTCGTCAGATTCGAAATAATTTTTATTTCAGTTGTTTTGCACAGTTTTATTTAAGAAAGTTTGCTTACCCATTTTACTAACTTATAGTTATTATTTCACTTAGCAAATTTACCACGCACTATTATGGGTTATGACCAACCTCTGGGTCAAGTTTCGTCAGATTCGGAGACAGTTTTATTTCAGCTGTTTTGCACGATTTTATTTAAGAAAGTTTTTACAATCTAACTAATTTATAGGTATTATTTTACTTAGCAAATTTACCACGAGTATTATGGGTTAAGACCTACCTCTGGGTCAAGTTTCGTCAGATTTGGAGATAGTTTTTATTTCAGCTGTTTTGCACGGTTTTATTAAAGAAAGTTTCCTAAAAATTTGACTAACTTGGAGTTATTGCTTAACATACAAATTTACCACGGAGTATTATGGGTTACGACCTACCTCTGGGTCAAGTTTTCGTCAGATTCGGAGACAGTTTTTATTTCAGCTGTTTTGCACGGTTTTATTTAAGAAAGTTTATTTACAATTTGCCTAATTTATAGTTATTATTTTACTTAGCAAATTTACCACGAGTATTATGGGTTAAGACCTACCTCTGGGTCAAGTTTCGTCAGATTCGGAGACAGTTTTTATTTCAGCTGTTTTGCACGGTTTTATTAAAGAAAGTTTCCTAACAATTTGACTAACTTGTAGTTATTGTTTAACATAGAAAATTTACCACGGAGTATTATGGGTTACGACCTACCTCTGGGTCAAGTTTCGTCAGATTCGGAGACAGTTTTTATTTCAGCTGTTTTGCACGATTTTATTTAAGAAAGTTTGCTTACCTATTTGACTAGTTGTAGTTATTATTTCACTTAGCAAATTTACCACGCACTATTATGGGTTACGACCTACCTCTGGGTCAAGTTTCATCAGATTCGAGCAATTTTTATTTCAGTTGTTTTGCACGATTTTATTAAAGAAAGTTTGCTTACAATTCGACTAATTTGAAGTTATTATTTTACTTAGGAAATTTACCACGAGTATTATGGGTTAAGACCTACCTCTAGGTCAAGTTTGGTTAGATTCAGAGACAGTTTTTATTTCAGCTATTTTGCACGATTTTATTAAGAAAGTTTGTTACCTATTTGACAAACTTGTGGTTATTATTTCACTTAGCAAATTTAAACGGAGTATTATGGATTAAGACCTACCTCTGTATCAAGTTTCGTCAGATTCGGAGACAGTTTTTATTTCAACTGTTTTGCAAGGTTTTATTGAAGAAAGTTTGCTTACCTAATTGACTAAGTTATAGTTATTATTTCACTTAGCAAATTTACCACGCACTATTATGGGTTAAGACCTACCGCTGGGTCAAGTTTCATCAGATTCGGATACCATTTTTATTGCAGCTTTTTGCACGATTTATTATAGAAAGTTTGCTTACAATTTGACTAATTTATAGGTATTATTTCACTTAGCAAATTTACCACGAGTATTATGGGTTAAGACCTACCTTTGGGTCAAGTTTCGTCAGATTCGAAGACAGTTTTTATTTCAGCTGTTTTGCACGGTTTTATTTAAGAAAGTTTATTTACCTATTTGACTAACTTGTGGTTATTTTTTCACTTAGAAAATTTACCACGGTGTATTATGGATTAAGACCTACCTCTGTATCAAGTTTCGTCAGATTCGGAGACAGTTTTTATTTCAACTGTTTTGCAAGGTTTTATTGAAGGAAGTTTGCTTACCTAATTGACTAAGTTATAGTTATTATTTCACTTAGCAAATTTACCACGCACTATTATGGGTTAAGACCTACAGCTGGGTCAAGTTTCATCAGATTCGGATACAATTTTTATTTCGCTATTTTGCACGGTTTTATTATAGAAAGTTTGCTTACAATTTGACTAATTTATAGGTATTATTTCAGTTAGCAAATTTACCACGAGTATTATGGGTTAAGACCTACCTTTGGTCAAGTTTCGTCAGATTCGAAGACAGTTTTTTTTCAGCTGTTTTGCACGGTTTTATTTAAGAAAGTTTATTTACCTATTTGACTAACTTGTGGTTATTTTTTCACTTAGAAAATTTACCACGGTGTATTATGGATTAAGACCTACCTCTGTATCAAGTTTCGTCAGATTCGGAGACAGTTTTTATTTCAACTGTTTTGCAAGGTTTTATTGAAGGAAGTTTGCTTACCTATTTGACTAAGTTGTAGTTATTATTTCACTTAGCAAATTTACCACTCACTGTTATGGGTTAAGACCTACCTCTGGGTCAAGTTTCATCAGCTTCGGATATAGTTTTTTCTTGCAACTATTTTGCACGGTTTTATTAAAGAAAGTTTGCTTACAATTTGACTAATTTATAGGTATTATTTCACTTAGCAAATTTACAACAGAGTATTATGGATTAAGACCTACCTCTAGGTCAAATTTCTTCAGATTCGGACACAGTTTTTTATTTCAGCGATTTCGCACGGTTTGATTAAAGAAAGTTTGTTTTCCTATTTGACTAACTGGTAGTTATTATTTCACTTAGAAAATTTACAACAGAATATTATGGGTTAAGACCTACCTCTGGGTCATGTTTCGTCGGATTCACGGAAACAATTTTTGTATCAGCTGTTTTGCACGGTTTTATTAAAGGAAGTTTGCTTACCTATTTAACTAAGTTGTAGTTATTATTTCACTTAGCAAATTTACCACGCACTATTATGGGTTAAGACTTACCTATCGGTCAAGTTTCATCAGATTCGGAGACAATTTTTATTTCAGCTGTTTTGCACGGTTTTATTAAAGAAAGTTTCCTTACAATTTGACTAACTTGTAATTATTGTTTTACATAGCAAATTTACCACGGAGTATTATGGGTTAAGACCTACCTCTAGGTCAAGTTTCGTCAGTTTCGAAGGCAATTTTTATTTCAGCTGTTTTGCACGGTTTTATTTAAGAATGTATGCTTACCTATTTTACTTTCTTTAATTAAACCGTGCAAAATCACTGAAAAAAACTGTCTCCGAATCTGACGTAACTTGACACTGAGGTAGGTCTTAACCCATAATAGTGCGTGGTAAGTTTTCTAAGTGAAATAATAACTACAAGTTAGTCAAATAGGTAAATAAAATTTCTTAAATAAAACAGTGCAAAACAGCTTAAACAAAAACTATCTCCTAATTTGACGAAACTTGACCCAGAGGTAGGTCTTAACCCATAATACTCCGTGGTAAATTTGCTAAGTGAAATAATAACTACAAGTTAGTCAAATAGGTAAACAAACTTTCTTTTTTAAAACCCTGCAAAATCGCTGAAATAAAAACGGTCTCCGAAGGAATGGGGGAAAATTCTCTCTGTTCGATTTCACACACTACACCTCCTACACACACTAACCCTTCTTTTTTTCAGTAACGGTAAATTTCATTAATAAAGTAACGTAAAAATAGTAAAACAATCCATGCATCAAGCAGTACCCCTGACAGGCCAGGGGATTCGCCAAAGTCGATATAATCCTCGAGAACTAACAGAGTCAGGTAAATCAATGCTAATTATCTTCTGCCTCATCTCATCAACCACTATCCTAGCAATAGTGGAGCTCGGCCGCATACTCTGCTGAAAAACTCTTCGACTACGTTCCTGCCAAATGTGATAGACAATAGCCGCTAACAAAGCTCTGTATGCCGCCTGCACTATATGTCGGCCAGTCCATCTCTTTGACGCCCATGCAATATCAACTGCCCATGCTCGGTTCGGCCAAGAAAAGCGAACCGTTCCTTCAGTATTCGGATACACTAACCCTTCTTTTTCCCATGCATCCTCGTGCATGGCTGCCATGGCGGACTCCGGCGCCGATGGAGCCCATGCAGACGGTGAAGATGGAGCTGACTCGGTTCCGGCGACGAACCCAGCGGCGGAGCACTCTGTCCTGATTGACGAAAAATCAAGAAAGATTTCAACTTTTCGGAATTTCTACAACTAGCTTCGAGGGTGATTGACGAAGGGGACGCCGACTCCATGGCCGCTTTGCGGATCTTGAAAAGGCGTTGGTCGGAAAAATTTGGAGAAATCGATTCGATCGGTGGCGCCGGCCATGGCGGATTCCGACCTTCACGTCCACCGACATTCGCAGCCCCGTTTGTTTCACGGCCGGCGCGCCGCTGCACAAGGCTGCCCACTTCCGAGCAAGCGGCGCTCATACACCAAGGAGTGGCTGTTCCTCGGTTAACGCGGCCGCCTACATTGGGAAATATTGTACCTAGTTCCATGCGTCTCGAGCCGCAGCAAGCTGGTTTGGGAACCGAAACGTCCATCCCCCAAGGAGCGGTTGCACATCTCGAGCCGCCGACAAGTGGCTTGGGAACCGAAAAGCCCATTCTCCAAAGAGCGGCTACACGTCTCGAGCCGCCGACAGCTGCACATCTCGAGCCGCCGACAGCTGACTCTAGCACCGAGACTCCTAGGGCGGCTAGGGTTTCGTTGAACCTAGGGCGGCGCCCGCCCTTGGAATGGCTGCCCATTCCTTGAACATTGCTATGCCGGTGATTTGTCCCCTTTCAACCGTTGCTCTGCAGCGTCTTGTCCCTTTCCACCGTTGCTCTGCCGGCGTCTTGTCCCCTTCCGACCGTTGCTCTGCCGGCCGCCTCTGTTCTGAACGGTTCGACCTCATTGAACCTAACGCCTTCCCCGAGCCCATTTCCGGCGCCTTGGGTTCCAACGATGGGTCCACCGCCACCTTCAGCCATGGACGTCGTTGGCATAGGTGGTTCCTCATCACCTCCGGCGATGGCTTTGCCCTCGATGTAGCCTGAAGCCAGATATCCACCTCGGTCTTGGGCTGCCCCGCCGATGACCTCCGCAGAAATGGTAGCTCTGAACTCGTCCCTTTCTCAGCCACTGAGTTCACCATTTTCGGGAATTCCGGCGGTCGGGAATGCACCGGCTACGTTGCCAGAATTTTCGATATTTCCGCCGCAAGTTTGGACTGCGCCACCACAGCAACCCGTGGCCATGGCTGATCCTCATTTGCAGCAGTCAGTCTTGAGGGCCCCAGCCACAACTGCCATCGATCGGGTCTGATCCGGCGACATCTCCACGGGAAATTTTGATCGGTAACGTTCCTCTTAAACCTTGCTCGGATCTCTTTGTTTATGAGGATAAAATTGCAAATGCATTCCATAATTCATCTCGTAAAACACTCACCTACATCCCACCATCGGTGCAAAATGGGGAAGTTCTTGTGAGGCCTACAATTGATATGATCCGTGAGGGATCAAATCGCTGGAACACTACTGTTTCGGATATTTCCTTGGTAAGAGGCCATATTTCCATCATCTTAATGATTTTGTGCATTCAATTTGGCCGGCCGTTCGGGAAGTTAAGGCAACGTCGAATGGCTTCTTCTTTTTTCCAATTCAAAACAATGGCGGCTATGGAAGAAGTTCTTGAGGGAGGGCCCTGGCTTTACCTTGGACAGCCGATTGTTCTGCAAAAATGGGAGCCGGGTATGGTTCTGCGAAAGCTGAAACACACGGAGGTCCCGGTATGGATCAAATTACGACATCTACCGGTGGAATTATGGACAACTGATGAGCTGAGCACAGTGGCAAGTGGAATTGGTAGGCCGCTATACCCGGATGCGATCACTAGAGCATGTACGAGATTGGATTTTGCTCGTGTATGCGTTATGCTTAACGTCAACTCAAAATTGCCGAAACATATTGTCATTATGATGCCTAACGAACATGGGGGCGAGTCGGCATGCAAGGTGGATGTGGAGTACGAATAGCTACCCCCAAAATGCACGAACTGTACCAGTTTGGGTCATGCTAATAAGGAGTGCCCTCTGACTAAACCGGTGAAGCCTGCAGTTTCGATTTATGTGAGGAGAAACCAAATACCTGCCCCGGCACCGAGGACTGGTGATCCGATCCTGACCCCGAATCCGGTTTTTTACCATCCCGTGGCTAAAGATGACTTGGTGAGTTATGAACGGCCACACCGGAAGATGGATAAGGGTAAGCAAATCATTATATATAATGCTTTTGATATATTGCGAGATGCTGATGAAGATGCAGATGAGTCGATAAGGGGTCCTAACACTTGCAGCCCCTCGGAAGTTTCCCCATGTTGAACACACTGTTTTGGAATGTTCGGGGCCTAAACAGGAGGGATCATCAGGCCGCCGTCCGAGACCTTGTCTCCGAATTCAGGTTACACTTTATCGCTTTATTGGAAACTAGGGTTATGCCATCAAATGTATGTCGGTTACATGCGGGATTACTACCTAGATGGCGGTGGTTTGTGGATTATTCTGGTCCTGGTAATCGTATTTGGATTGCTTGGAATGATGATTTTATCGATGTTGATATTCTTAAGTTTGGTTCCCAATTCGTCCATTGTCGGGTTCTTATGCATGAAATGCATGAGCCTATTTTACTTACGGTCGTTTATGGAGCCAATGAAGTCATTGCATGTCGTGAGGTATGGCAGGGGCTTACTGAGCTGGCTGTGTCAGTCGATTTGCCTTGGTTGGTTGGAGGAGACTTTAATGCAGTTTTAGATATGAGTGAGGTTAGCGGAGCTTCGGGAGATATTCGGGTGGCTATGCATGAATTTAATGACTGCATTATCCAGACTGGCCTTATATCCCTTCCTATGCAAGGAGAACGATTTTCATGGCATAATTTGTAGTACGGATGGAAGGAGCCTTTGGAAGAGACTGGATCGCATGTTTGTTAATAATGCATGGCTGGGGAGATGGCCGAACCTATTCTACACCTGCCTTACACCACGTACCTCTGATCACTCACCGTTGGTGCTGAAGGGTGACAGTCGGGACGTACAGGTCAGTATGTTTCGATTTGATAATTATCTTGCATTATCACCGGGGTTTCTTGCATCTGTTCACAATATATGGCAGCACCCAGTGATTCGTACATCGATGTATTCAGTCACTCGTAAACTTAAAGCCCTTAAGTCGGTGTTCAGTCAACTTCGACGGAAAAAAGGTGATTTGGCGATGAATGTTAAACTAGCAGCAGGATTCCTGGAGATTGCTCAGAAACTGCTCCAGGCTGATAGGCACAACTCTCTCTTATTGCAACTTGAGAACTGTTGCAGGTTGTTCTATCTTAAAGCAACACAACTTGAACATGTCATGTTGCGACAAAGAGCGAAGCTTCAATGGTTGAAAGGTGGTGACCAATGCTCCAAGGTTTTTCTTCAGACGAGTGGCTACCAGGAGGGCTAATAAGCGTCTTTTCCAGATCTCAGACAGTGATGGCCTTGTTCAAACAGATCCCACCATCATTAGCAGTGTCTTTGTGACTTATTTCCAAGATCTGTTGGGTGGGGATCGAACAGAGAGGACCACAGACCTCAACTTTTTACGCCCTTGGGCTATGCATATTCTAACGGAGGAGGAAGCTTATGCTCTTATCCGCCCTGTTACTGTTGATGATGTCAAAACAGCTATGTTTGACATTGAGGAGGACAAAGCACCAGGGCCAGATGGCTTTTCCTCATTTTTATAAAGCAGCCTGGCCTATCGTGGGGGAGGAGATCTCAAAGGCTATCATGGATTTCTTTACTACAGGCAGACTATTAAAACAAGTGAATGCAGATTGTCAATCATTGCTTCAGAAGATTGACAGCCGTATTAAAGGGTGGGAAGGAGTCCAGCTTTCCTTTGCTGGACGAGTTCAACTTATCAAATCTGTTTTAACGTCTTTTGAGGTGTACTGGGCAATGGCATTTATTTTGCCGAAGGGGATCGTCAAAGAGATGATTAAGCATTTTCGTACCTTTCTTTGGAAAGGTACCTCTTCCAGTGGGTACCCTAAAGTGGCTTGGGAGACTGTTTGCCGACCGATTGAGGAAGGTGGCCTTGGTATCAAAGATATTCTTGCCATTAACCGTGCACTGATGAGTAAACATCTATGGGCAGTTATCAAACAGGATCGGACATCTATTTGGGTTGATTGGATCATCCAGGTTCGACTTCGGGACTGTTCAATTTGGACAGTTGAGGAGAACAAAGGAGCTTGGGGCTGGCGGAAAATGCTATCACTTCGACATCCTTTGATGTCTCATATCCACTATCGAGTTGGGAGGGGGATTCCATTTCACTTTGGCACAATCCGTGGCACCCGCTTGGACCTCTCATTTCCCGTTTCCCTCGGGGACCTCAGATGACCAGTACTGGAATTCTTGACAAGCTTTCAACTGTCAATAACAACTACAAATTTGTAAAATAGGTAAGCAAACTTTCTTAAATAAAACTATGCAAAATAGCTGATATAAAAATTATCTCCGAATCTGATGAAACTTGACCCAGAGGTAGGTCGTAACCAATATAGTGCGTGGTAACTTTGCTAAGCGAAATAATAACTACAACTTAGTCAAATTGGTAAGCAAACTTCCTTCAATAAAACCTGCAAAACAGGTGAAATAAAAACTGTTTCCGAATCTGACGAAACTTGACCAGATGTAGGTCTTAACACATAATAGTTCGTGGTAAATTTGCTAAGTGAAATAATAACTACAAGTTATTAAATAGGTAAGCTAACTTTCTTTAATAAAACCGTGCAAAACAACTGAAATAAAAACTGTCTCCGAATCTGACGTAACTTGACCCAGAGGTAGGTTTTACCCATAGTAGTGCGTGGTAAATTTGCTAAGTAAAATAATAACTACAAGTTAGTCAAATAGGTAAACAAACTTTCTTAAATAAAACCGTGCAAAACAGCTGAAATAAAAACTATCTCCAAATTTGATGAAACTTGACCCAGAGGTAGGTCGTAACCATAATAGTGCGTGGTAAATTTGCTAAGTGAAATAATAACTACAAGTTAATCAAATAGGTAAGCTAACTTTCTTTAATAAACCGTGCAAAACAACTGAAACAAAAAACTATCTCCGAATCTGATGAACTTGACCCAGAGGTAGGTCTTAACCCATAAATACTCTGTGTAAATTTGCTAAGTGAAATAATAGCTACAAGTTAGTCAAATAGGTAACATACTTTCTTTAATAAAACGTGCAAAATTGCTGAAATAAAACTATCTCTGAATCTGACGAACTTGACCCAGAGGTAGGTCTTAACCCATAATAGTGCGTGGTAAATTTGCTAACTAAAATAATAACTACAAGTTAGTCAAATAGGTAAACAAACTTTCTTAAATAAAACCGTGCAAAACAGCTGAAATAAAAACTATCTCCAAATCTGATGAAACTTGACCCAGAGGTAGGTCGTAACCCATAATAGTGCGTGGTAAATTTGCTAAGTGAAATAATAACTACAATTTGTAAAATAGGTAATCAAATTTCTTAAATAAAAACTGTGCAAAATAGCTGATATAATTATTCTTCCTTGAACGTGCAATAAAAATAGTTGCGTGGAAATTGAATAACTATAAACTAGTCTAAATAAACTACAGTCACTTGAATAACCATTGCGTGCTTGTCTCCATAAGTCTTAACCCATAAACTTCGTGGCAAATTTGCTAAGTGAAAATAATACAAGTTAATCAAACAGTTAGCTTTCTTTAATAAAACCGTGCAAAACAACTGAAATAAAAACTGTCTCCGAATCTGACGAAACTTGACACAGAGGTAGGTCTTAACCCATAATAGTGCGTGGTAAATTTGCTAACTAAAATAATACTAAATTAGTCAAATAGTAAACAAACTTTCTAAATAATACCGTGCAAAACAGCTGAAATAAAAACTATCTCAAATCTGATGAAACTTGACCAGAGGTAGGTCGTAACCCATAATATGCGGTAAAAATTGCTAAGTGAAATAATAACTACAAATTTGTAAAAAGGTAAGCAAACTTTTTAAATAAAACTGTGCAAAACAGTTTAATAAAAATTATCCCTCCATTGGCCTCGCGCTATTCCGATCTCGCCGCCGACCGCAAATTCGCCGCGATCGCCGGAGCTCCGCAAACATGATGCGGATCTATTTTTTGGAATATTCCCTTGAATCCACATTTGGCATCAAAATTGAAGAGGATAAAATCGCCGGTTTTAAAAATTCATCGCGAAAAAAA
>JACGWL010000075.1:0-12426 GCA_034509725.1 Sesamum angolense
AGTGTGCGCACCCAACCCGGTTTCAAAAGCTCGGTAGTTTCCGTTAACAGCATAACAGTGATGTACCCTTCAATTCTGTGCCTCCAAACATTCTGGACTAGAGGAATAAAATTCCGATGACATCGTGAGGTAATTATCAAAACGGAACATACTTACGTATGTTATCAGTATCTCCTCGACGCACAAGTGGGGAGTGATCGGAAGTCCGAGCGTTAAGACATTGATAATGCGAATTCGGCCACAGTCATAACCAAGCATCATTAACCAGCAGTCTATCCAGACGTTTCCACAGGCTACGATCTCCTTCACTGCAATTATGCCAAGAAAAGAGTTCTCCCTGAACCGGTAGGTGAATTAATCCTGTGCCTAGGATACAATCCCGGAACTCGTTCATGGCCATGTGAATATCTACTGAGGCTCCCACACCCTCACTCATATCCACAGTGTATTAAAGTCACCCCCAACAATCCACGGCTCATCAGAAATAGAGTCAGCCAATGTCACTAACTCTGCCACAACCCCCGTCTACTGACACTATCATTAGCACCATAAACGACAGTAGCTAAAACAGACAGATGAGCACAACGAATATTAATGCGACAGTGTATAAATTGGACATCCAAATTCAGCACATCCACATCAAGTAATTCATCATCCCATGCAATCCAAATACGGTTACCAGGCATATCATAATCAGTGAACAAGACCATTGTGGCAAAAAGGTTTGAACACGCAGGACATTAACGGCAGAGACACGAGTTTCTAAGAGACCAAGAAAGTTTAACCTGAATTCGTTTACAAGCTCCTTCACTGCCACCTGATGGTCTCGCCTGTTCAGTCCTCGAACGTTCCAAAGGCTGCATTCATCATGTCACATTTTGCAAGGGGCTGCTTATAGGACCCCGATCAAGAATCACCATCATCATTTAACAATAAAGCATCAAACGGATTATACACAACTACCGCTTTCCCCTTGTCAATGTAACTTCTAACGTCAGTTCCAATCTCCATATCTACAGTTCCCTCCTCCTCAGGTACCGTGTGCTGAACTGTACGGACAGCATCCTTCGCCATAAGGCTTGCTGACCTTGGGTGGGGGCTGCACTGGCCGCTTCTGAACATACACCGCAACCTTCGGTTTCTCGATTTTATTAGATTCGGACATGTAGCCGTCGAATGGCCTAGTGACACACATTGTTTACACTTAGGTGGTAGCCATTCGTACTCAACATCCACCTTGCATGGCGATTCACCTCCAATTTCATTAGGCATCATAATAACGACATGTTTTGGAAGCTTAGAACTGACGTTAAGCATAACGCAAACACGAGCGAAATCCAACCTCGTACATGCACGTGTAATCGCATCTGGGTAAAGCGGTCGTCCAATTCCACTCGCACCGTGCTCAAACCCTCTGTCGTCCAGAGTTCCTCTGGCAAGTGTCGAAGTTTGATCCACACTGGAACTTCTGTGTGTTTCAGTTTTCTTAACACCATGCCCGGTTCCCACTTTTGCAACACAATTGGTTGTCCTAGATACAACCAAGGACCGCCCTCGATCACTTCCTCCATGGCCGCGACAGTTTCAAATTGGAAAAAGAAGAACCCATTCGACGTTGCTTTAACATCACGCACACCCGGCCAAAATAGAATGCACAAATTCATTAAGGTGGTGGAAGTAAGGCTTTTTCCCAGAAAATATCCAACAGCGGTAGTATTCCAGCGCTTGGATCCCGCACGTATCATGTCGATAGACGGACGAACAATAACCTCCCCATTTTGCACCGAAGGTGGGATAAAATTGAGGGTTTTTTTCGCGATGAATTGTTAAAGGCCGTGGCGATTTTATCCTCATCAATTTTGGATGCCAAATGTGGATTCAAGGGGATATTCCCAATAAATAGTTTCGGCAGCTGGTTTGCCGGAGAAACGGCGGTAGGCGGCTGAGATCGGAACAGCGGCGCGGCCAAAGGAGCTGGGGCTACTTGTTGCTGAGTTATCTCTACCCGTTTCCATGGCAGCTCCGGGGCTCTATTCTCGGCCGGCTGGACAGAGGTCGAGGAGATGAGCCCACCAGCGACAGGTGGTGAGAAGCGCCGTTCAGTCCAAGCAGGTTGTTGTCGGCGGGTGAATGGTGATCATTCACCGTCGGACCAGCCAAAAACGGAGAGGGTGAGGCCCTACCATCCACCCCATCTTCACCTTCAATGGAGGTGGCCGTCCATGTTGTCGTCTTGGTGTGCTCCGCCGTCAGTCGAGACATCACGGCAGACGATGATGCAGCCGCCAAAGGCCGTCGCGAGGCTCCATGCGAGGTCAACAGTTGCGGCGCCTCGTAGGACGAAGTCAGCGCCGCATCAGCCGCTGACGCAGCCGCCAACGAAGTCCCATGCGCCATGATGGTTTTCGGCGCCTCGAAGCACGTGGTCAGCGCCGTAGCCGTTTTCGCAGCCGCCAACGGCCGTCTCAAGCCCCCAAACGAAGTCAAACATTGCGGCTTGGTAGGCGCCGCATCAGCCGCATTCAAAAGTTGCAGCTCCGCAGAACCCGAGGTCGGCGCCGCGGAACCCGAGGGCGGCGCCGAACTGTTGATGACGCTTGCTCAGCCGTCTGCCTAAGAAAGCGACGGACTGGACGTGATGTCGGCAACGGGAACGGGGTCAGCTACAGAAACTGTCGACGCGAATCTAACGAAACTTGACGCAGAGGTAGGTCTTAATCCGTAATAAACCATGGTAAATTTGCTAAGTGAAATAATAACTACAAGTTAGTAAAATAGGTAAGCAAACTTTCTTAAATAAAACCGTGCAAAAACAGTTGAAATAAGAAACTGTCTCCAATTTTGATGAAACTTGACCCATAGGTAGGTCTTAACCCATAATACTCTGTGGTAAATTTGCTGTATAAAACAATAACTACAAGTTAGTAAAATTGTAAGAAAATTTTCTTTAATAAAACCGTGCATAACAGCTGAAATAACTGTCTCTGTGAATCTGATGAAACTTGACCCAGAGGTAGGTCTTAATCCATAATACTCTCTGGTAAATTTGTAAGTGAAATAATAACTACAACATAGTCAAATAGGTAAGCAAACTTTCTTTAATATAACCGTGCAAAATAGCTGAAACAAAAACTGTCTTCGTGAATCTGACGAAACATGACCCAGAGGTAGGTCTTAACTCATAATACTCTGTTGTAATTTTCTAAGTGAAAAATGACTACCAGTTAGTCAAATAGGTAAACAAACTTTCTTTAATAAAACCGTGCAAAATAGCTGAAATAAAAACTGTGTCCGAATCTGATGAAACATGACGTAGAGGTAGGTCTTAACCATAATAGTGCGTTGTAGATTTGCTAAGTGAAATAAAACTACAACTTAGTCAAATAGGTAAGCAAACTTCATTTAATAAAACTTTGCAAAACAGCTGAAATAAAACTGTCTCCATGAATCTAACGAAACTTGACGCAGAGGTTGGTCTTAATCCGTAATAAACCGAGGTAAATTTGCTAAGTGAAATAATAACTACTAGTTAGTCAAGTAGGTAAACAAACTTTCTCAAATAAAATCGTGCAAAACAGCTGAAATAAAAACTGCCTCGAATCTGATGAAACTTTACCCAGAGGTAGGTCTTAACCCATAATAGTGCGTGGTAAATTTGCTAAGTGAAATAATAACTACAACTTAGTCAAATAGGCAAGCAAACTTTCTTAAATAAAACCGTGCAAACAGTTGAAATAAGAACTGTCTCCGAATCTGACGAAACTTGACCCATAGGTAGGTCTTAACCCATAATACTCCGTGGTAAATTTGCTATATAAAACAATAACTACAAGTTAGTAAAATTGTAAGGAAACTTTCTTTAATAAAACAATGCAAAACAGCTGAAATAAAAACTGTCTCTGCGAATCTGATGAAACTTGACCCAGAGGTAGGTCTTAAATCCATAATACTCTCTGGTAAATTTGCTAAGTGAAATAATAACTACAAGTTAGTAAAAAAGGTAAGCAAACTTCGACACTTGCCGGTGGAACTGTGGACGACAGAGGGTTTGAGCACGGTGGCGAGTGGAATTGGCCGACCGCTGTACCCTGATGCGATTACATGTGCATGCACGAGGCTGGATTTCGCTCGAGTATGCGTTATGCTTAATGTCAGTTCGAATCTCCCAAAACATGTCGTTATTATGATGCCTAACGAACTTGGAGGTGAATCGGCATGCAAGGTGGATGTTGAGTACGAATGGCTTCCACCTAAATGCACGGGATGTTCAAGCCTTGGTCATAGCACTAAGGATTGCCCTCTTTCCAAACAACGAAGCCCGCGGTTTTCGATCTATGTTAGAAAATCCATGCCTATCATACCAGCTGCACCGGATTTGAAGTTGAAGGAAAAAGTTCAGGGCACTCCGGTTCCGAAAGAAATCCACCCCGAGCCTGAGGTTGACAGAGTTAGCGAGGACATGCCGGGGTATGACAGGGATAAGGGTACGGATATTGTCCTTTTTAACGCTTTTGATTTACTGCGTGAAACTGATGATGAAGCAGACGGCTCGTCAAGGGGTCCTAACAAATGCAGCCCCTCAGAGGTTTCCCCATGTTGAATACAGCGATATGGAATGTTCGGGGACTGAACAGGAGAGACCATCAAGTTGCAGTTCGAGATCTTGTTAATGAATTCAGGTTACACTTTATTTTATCGCTTTATAGGAAACTAGGGTTTTGCAAACTAATGTCACACGTATACAATCTAGCTTATTATCGAGATGGTGATGGTTTGTTGATTATGCGGGTCCGGGTAATCGTATTTGGATTGCATGGAATGATGAGCTTATTGATGTGGATATTCTTAATGTTGATTCTCATTTGTTCATTGTCGTGTTCATGTCCATGAATTACATGAGAATATTTAGCTTACGGCGGTTTATGGTGCGAATGATGTGAGTGCACGGGGAGAATTATGGCAGGGGCTTATTGATTGGGCAGTGACAGCTGGCAATGAGCCGTGGCTGGTAGGAGGAGATTTTAATGCAGTGTTGGATCTGAGTGAAGTTAGTGGAGGATCATGGGAAAAAATGGATGAAAATTCTCTCTGTTCTCTCACACACACTACACTGAAAACACACACTTGCTCTAACATCTCCCATGCACCGGCGGCCATGGTGGATGACGGAGAAGAAGGGGACCCCGAAGATGGGCGACCATGGTGCTATCTTGGCCGCGCCGGAGATGTCCACGCCGGTTGACAGTGACCATTCAATGTCGAGGCTCAAATCGGAGTTTAACTTCAAGGAATTTTTCGAACTTGCTATGAGGGTTATTGAAATCGGGGACACCGAATCCATGTCGGCGCTGAAGGAGTTGAAACGAAAATGGATGGAGAGATTTGGGGGCGAGCTCGAAACGGGCGTTCATGGCGGATTCCGGCCAGTGCAGTCACGGCGGCCGACTCCATATCCTTCAAGGCATGCTCGTCGGTGTACACGTTTGCCAACGTCCGAAAATGCAGCCAACATTGTCAACAGTGCGGCGTCGACAGATATTGCGGCGCCGAACTACAGTGCGGCGCCGACTTCTTGTACGGTGCTGACGGCTACGAGAATTGAGGCGCCAATTACCATCACGGAGCATAGGAACTCGTTGACGGCTCCAACAGCGGCTGAAGCGGCGCTGACCACGTCTAACGAGGCGCCGAAACCATCTTGTCGTTGGCGGCTGTGACAGCGACCGATGCGGCGCTGACTACGAGCTTCGAGGCGCCAAAACACTATCATGGCGCATGGGATTTCGTTGGAGGCTGCGACAGCGGCTGAGGCGGCGCTGACCACGTGCTTCGAGGCACCGCAACTGTTGACCTCTCATGGGGCCTCGCGATGGCCGTTGGCGGCTGCAAGATCGTTGGCCGCGTCCTCGGAGTCTCGACTGACGGCTTTGCTTAGCAAGCCGACGCCATGGACGGCCACCTCCATCGACGGCGAAGGTGGCGTGGACGGTACGACCTCACCTCCTCCATTTTTGGCTTGTCCGACGGTGAAAGTTCACCATTCAACCGCCGACGACAACCTGCTTGGACTGAACGGCGCTTCCCACCGGTCGCCGGTGGGCTCAGCTCCTCCGACCTCTGCCCAGTCGGCCGAGATTAATGCCCCGTCCCTGCCATGGAAATGGGTGGAGATAACTCAGCAGCAAGCAGCCCCAGCTCCTTTGGCCGCGCCGCTGTTCCGTACTCACTCTCCGACCGCCGGAGCTCCGGCAAATCCACTGCCGGAATTTTCCCCTGCGGCTGCTGCTGCTGTGCCGAAAAATATTCCGACGACTGGTATTTTTATTGGTAATGTGCCGTTACATGCTCACGATTCAGATTTCAAATTCATGTGATAAATTTGCAGCTTCATTCAATAATTCGACTAGACGAACATTGTCATATGTTAATCCGAGTTTTCAAAACGGGGAGGTTATTGTCCGGCCGTCTATTGATGTTGTTCGTGCGGGTTCCCGGAGGTGGGATTGCACGGCGGTGGGTTATTTCTTGGGACGTAAACCGTACTATCACCACCTAAATGATTACGTTAGATCCGTGTGGCCGGAAGTCAAGGAAGTCACCGCGACTTCGAATGGTTTCTATTTCTTCAAATTTAAAACGGAGGTTGCTATGGAGGAAGTGATCGAAGGTGGTCCTTGGTTGTTCCAGGGACAACCGATCGTACTACAGAGGTGGGAACCGGGCATGGTTTTGCGAAAGCATAAACATACGCAAGTACCGGTGTGGATTATACTTCGTCACTTACCCGTGGAATTCTGGACTAATGAAGGACTTAGCACGGTGGCAAGTGGAGTTGGACGCCCATTGTATCAAGATACTATCACCCGAGCATGCACGAGTGGACTTTGCTCATGTATGTGTGATGCTCGACATATCGTCAACACTCCCAAAACATCTCGTTGTCATGATGCCGAAGGAGGATGGAAGTGAAATTCCATGCAAGGTGGAGGTGGAGTATGAATGGGTGCCGCCGAAGTGTAAACAATGTATGTCGTTAGGCCATTCAACGGCTACATGTTCCGATTCTAAAAAATCAGATAAACCGGCGGTTGCAGTGTATATACAGAAGCGGCCTGTGCAGCCCCCACAAAGGTCAGCCAACCTAATGGGGAGATGGCTGCTGTCCGTACAGTTCAGCCAGCGGGCGATGAGGAGGACGAAATCGTAGAAAAGGAGGATGGTGCAAACAGAGCAAGATTAATGACAAGGGCAAAGCGGTAGTTGTGTATAATACGTTTGATGCTTTACAGTTAGCTGATGATGATGCAGGTGATTCGGAACGGGGTCCTATAAGCAGCCCCTCGCACAATGTTACGTGATGAATGCAGCCGTCTGGAACGTGCGAGGACTGAATAGGCGAGATCACCAGGTGTCGGTGAAAGAGCTTGTATCAGAATTCAGGTTAAATTTTCTTGGCATTTTAGAAACTCGAGTATCTGCTATTAATGTGTTGCGTGTTCAAACATTTTTGCCAAGATGGTCTTGGTTTACTGCTTATGATGTGCCTGGTAACCGTATATGGATAGCTTGGGATGATGAATTGCTTGATTTGGAGGTGCTGAATTTGGATGTCCAATTTATACATTGTCGCATTACCATTCGTTGTGCTCACCTGTCTGTCTTGGTTACTGTTGTTTATGGTGCTAACGATAGTATAAGTAGACGGGAGTTGTGGCAGGGTTTAGAGACATTGGCTGACTCTATTTTGATGAGCCGTGGATTGTTGGGGGAGATTTTAACACAGTGTTAGATATGAGTGAGGTGTGTGAGCCTCAGCGGATATACAGATGGCCATGAATGAATTCAGGGATTGTATCATGGGCACCGGATTAATTCACCTACCAGTTCAGGGTGAAATGTTCACTTGGCACAACTGCAGTGAAGGAGATCGTAGCCTTTGGAAACGACTGGATAGACTGCTTGTTAATGATAATTGGCTTAGACAGTGGCCGGATTCATACTGCCTATGTCTAAATGCTCGTACTTCCGACCACTCCCCTATGGTGCTCCGGGGAGATACGAGCAACCACACAGTAAGCATGTTTCGATTTGATAATTACCTCACAGTGTCATCAGAATTTACTCCTTTAGTGCAGAATGTCTGGAGGCACACAATTGCAGGCACATCCATGTATGCAGTTACAAGGAAACTACGAGCTTTGAAGCCGGTTTTTCGCACACTACGAAAGAAGAAAGGGGATCTCTCCTTGAATGTCAAACTAGCGGCGGAATTTCTGGGCAAGGTGCAGCAATTGTTGCAGATTGACAGGCATAACACATTGTTGATCCGCCTTGAGAAGTGCTGCAAATTGGTTTTCTTGAAAGCTACGAAACTTGAACAGATTATGCTTCAACAACGAGCAAAGATCCAATGGTTAAAAGGGGGAGATCAATGCTCTCGGATATTCTTCCGAAAGGTGGCTATGAGACGGGCATCTAAGCGGGTTTTCCAGATTATGAATGAGGACGGCAATAATCTCACAACTCAAGAAGATGTAGTAAATGAATTCGTCTCCTTCTATCAGCGATTGCTTGGGGGAGACAGACGGCGCGAGTTCATTGACCTGAGGCATTTACGTCCGTGGGCACGTCATGTATTAACACGGGATGAGAGCCAGGCGCTAGTACGACCAGTTACACGGGAGGACATTAAAGACGCTTTTTTTGATATTGCAGAGGATAAAGCGCCAGGTCCGGATGGATACCCATCGGGGTTTTATAAAGCTGCTTGGCCTGTCATTGGTGAGGAGGTGGTCAAAGCAATACTGGAATTCTTTATCACAGGTCGACTGTTGAGGCAAGTCAACACCACCATTCTTGCTCTCATTCCTAAGGTACGGGTTCCATCCATGGTTTCAGATTTTAGACCCATATCCTGCTGTAACGTGCTTTATAAAGTTATTACTAAGATAATTGTACAGCGATTGAGGCTAGTATTAGATAGCTGATCAGCCCCTCTCAGAATGCTTTTGTTCCGGGCCGCTCTATTGGGGACAATATCCTACTTGCTCAGGAGTTGTTTACGGGGTATAATAGACAGGGACTACCGAAGAGATGCGCCTTGAAGGTTGATTTGAGGAAGGCATATGACACGGTTGAATGGGACTTCCTCAGTGCCGTGCTACAACTGTTTGGATTCCGAGCACCTTCATTGGATGGATTGAGGAGTGTGTTACAACTCCCATGTTCTCGGTCTGCATCAATGGGAACCCTCACGGTTTTTCAAAGGTTCCAGGGGTCTACGACAAGGGGACCCGATGTCCCCGTTCTTGTTTGTGCTGATTATGGAGGTCTTGCAGTTGATGTTGAAACAACTTATTGATCAGAATGAGGGATTCTCCTTTCACTGGCGTTGCAAGGAACTGGAGTTATTTCAGCTTTGCTTTGCAGACGACCTCCTACTATTCTGTAAAGCCGAAGTGGCCTCGGTTCAGGTGTTTCGACAAGGGTTGGATGAATTCGCTAAACTATCCGGGCTACACGCTAATCCACAAAGAGCCAGCTTATTCTATCTCGTTCAGCACAGGATGTCAGGGAGCAATTACTTGCAGCACTTCAGTTCCAGGAGGGGCACCTCCATCAGGTACCTTGGACTTCCTCTACTAGCCTCGCGGTTGTCAATTTCAGATTGCAAGCCTCTTCTCCTAAAAATTGATAGTCGGCTTAAAGGTTGGGAAAGCATTCAGTTGTCCTTTGCAGGGAGACTTCAATTGATTAAATCAGTGCTGATGGCACTCAACGTTTATTGGGCAATGGCCTTCATTTTACCGAAAGGGGTCATCCGAGAAGTCGAAAAAAATGCGTACTTTCCTATGGAAAGGAAACTCCGGAGTGGGATATCCGAAGGTGGCATGGAGTGTGGTGTGCAGACCGAGAGGAAGGGGGTCAAGGAATCCGGGACATCCTTGCACTTAATAAAGCACTTATGAGTCGCCACCTCTGGAATGTGATCCAAAACAATCAGTCGTCCATTTGGGTGAAATGGATTACTCATACTCGACTGAGGCATAAATCTGTTTGGACGGTGGACGTGAGAGGGGCTCTTGGGGGTGGAGAAAGCTTCTTCGGCTAGAGCACTTCTTCCCTACATTGAGTTTTTGATTGATGGGGACACGTTTTCTCTTTTGGCATGACCCATGGCATAGCCTCGGCCCTTTAATCACACGATTTCCGGCCGGACAAACATTCCTGAGGCAGCAAAACTCTCTGCGGTACTTGTGGATGGAGCTTGGAGTTGGCCTCTTATCACAGATATGGAATGCATTGAAATCTTACACTTGCTACCGACTATTCACAATGGCACCGACTCTATTCTATGGCGTAGAGGCAGCTTCTCTACAAAAGCTGTCTATGATATTTTCCATATTTCCTGGGCCTAAGGTAGGTTGGTATTCATTACTTGTAGGTCCTTGTAAGATACCCAGGTACTCGTTTGTTTTATGGATGGCCATCCTTGATAAACTTTCGACGATGGATAAGCCATGGCTATCTCACTTGGGAGGGGTATGTGTGTTGTGCTGCCGTGAGTTGGAGACACATGAGCACCTCTTCTTTCGGTGCAACTTTTCCAGACAGTGCATCCGAATACTAAAGGAATCGGTTCGATTCTCATGGCTTAACCGTGCATGGGAAAGGGATATTAATTGGGCCTCGAGGAGATGGAATGGCCGACACATAGTGCAGGCGGCCTACAGAGCTCTATTAGCGGCTATTGTCTATCATATTTGGCAGGAACGTAATAGAAGAGTTTTCAGCACATTGAGCGGACTAGTCCCACTATTGCTAGAATAGCGGTCGATGAGATTAGGCAGAAGATACTTAGCATTGATTTGCCTGACTCTGTTAGTTCACGAGGATTATATCAACTATGGCGAATCCCCTGGCCGGTCAGGGGTACCGCTTGATACTTTGATACTTTGATCCTTGATTGATTCTAGATTGTTGTACTATTTGTACGTTCTTTTACTTAATGAAATTTACCGTTACCGAAAAAGAAGTTAGTGGAGCATCTGGGGACATTCGAGTGGCCATGAACGAGTTTAATGATTGTATCACTCAGACTGGCCTTCTTTCTCTTCCTATGCAAGGTGAACGTTTTACTTGGCATAACAGCAGTCTGGATGGCCGGAGCCTTTGGAAGAGACTGGATCGTTTGCTTGTTAATGATGTTTGGATGGATAGATGGCCGAACCTGTATTATACATGCCTCACACCTCGTACATCGGATCACTCACCGTTGGTTTTGAAAGGGGACTGTCGTAATATCCAGGTCAGTTTGTTCCGCTTTGACAACTATCTTGCATTATCACCTGGATTCCTCGCATCTGTGCATTCTATTTGGCGGCACCCTGTTGTTGGTACTCCTATGTATTCAGTGACTAGAAAATTGAAAGCTCTTAAGCCAGTTTTCCGGCAACAAAGACGTTGCAAAGGGGATCTGGCGATGAATGTCAAGCTGGCGGCTGGCTTCTTGGAGATCGCACAGAACATTCTCCAGTTGGATAGGCACAATTCTCTTCTTTTGCTATTGGAGCACTGCTGCAGGCTAGTATACCTCAAAGCGTCAAAGCTTGAATAGGTTATGCTGAGACAGAGAGCGAAGCTTCAATGGCTGAAGGGTGGGGACCAATGCTCCAGGATTTTCTTCCGTCGGGTGGCCTCTAGGAGGGCTAACAAGAGGGTTTTTCAGATTTCCGATTATGATGGCAATGAACAAACAGACCCCACCGTGATTAGCAGTATCTTTGTGGAGTTTTTCCAGGATTTGTGGGGGGTGACCGGACTGCTAGGGCTATTGACCTTCGGTATTTACGTCCCTGGGCTAGGCATATTCTCTCGGATGATGAGGCTCGGGCTATTATTCGACCTGTTACCATTGATGAAGTTAAACAGCTTTCTTTGATATTGAGGAAGACAAAGCCCCAGGGCTAGATGGATTCTCATCGGGTTTCTTCAAAGCTGCATGGCCGGTTGTGGAGGAGAGGTTTCGATCGCCATCATGGACTTCTTCAAGACGGGCCGTCTCTTGAAACAAGTGAATGCTACATTGCTCACATTTGATCCCTAAGGTACGAACCCCTCATTCAGTTGCAGAATTCAGGCCCATATCTTGCTGCAATGTTATTTACAAAGTTATTACCAAGATTCTTGTGAGCCGGATTCGAGAAAGTCTGGATTTACTCATTAGCCCATCTCAAAATGCATTTGTCCCGGGTCGACTGATTAGCGATAATGTCCTTCTTGCCCAAGAACTCTTTTCTGGGTATAATTAATGTCGGCTCCCTCCTAGATGTGCCTTAAAAGTGGATCTACGGAAAGCATATGACACTGTGGAATGGGACTTTCTGATTGCCACTATGCAAATGTTTGGTTTCCCTGCTATGTTTA
>JACGWL010000076.1:0-18814 GCA_034509725.1 Sesamum angolense
TGTTGGGTAGTTTATGGGGCAAACCGGGCAGAGTTTCGACCAAATGCTGTGGCAAAACTGTGTTGCAACAACAAAGAATAACTAGCGGAAATAGCAGTAGTTTGAGAGAGAGCAACTCCATTGTTGCTATGCGGTGTGAGGTGTCGTGAGTGTTGTCTGTGGAGTCTGCTGCACTGTGCGAAAATGAAAGAGGGCTTCTCATTTATATGCACTTTTTGCATTATTGCTGTGCTCTGCTATCCATACTCACGTGTTAAAATTTGGGGTATAGAGGTAATTTTTAAGTTACATGGATTTACCTTTAATTACGTTAATCATTAATTGAGGGGACTGCAACTATTCCTAAATTAAAGGATTAAAAAGCAATTTATACCCTGTAATATTAAAAAATAGCAAAATATTGTCCGAAAAAAAATAACAAATTACCTTCCTGTATTTTTCAGAAAAAACGCAATAAAGGTGCATGTGCTACACGCTCTCTTGTAAGGAGGTCATTTGCTTTAGTTTGAAAAACATAGAAATTTAATTTTGAAATTTTTTTTTTTTCAAAAGAGGTATTTTACACACCCTACAAAAATTACAGCATTTAACTACGTTAATTGCTATGGTTGATAACCAATAGCCATACTCTAATAAAACAAAACACAAAATAAACAGTCGTAGCAAATAGTTAATGACCATGGTCATACAACGATTATTGGTCATGGTGTTTGTGAGAGTAACTAAAATATTTGTCATGAATAAAAATCATGGCAAATATTTTAACCAATTACCCTTAATCATGATAAATTATTTTTTATAATAAAATTATTAATATTTTACATTAATTTTATTTAATTATAGTTAATAAGAAAGTTGGCCGTATTTTTTCCCTAAAATAATTAATACCCAGTAAGTACTTGATCTTTGGGTTTCCGAAAAGAGAAGACGGCACGGACAAGCAAATACCGTATTGTTAAGAACGATGTGTGTGGAGAAGAAGTAGCTGCACCTACACACCCAACGTTTCCATGGGTCATGGTGCTGAGATCACGGCTAATACTCGCCAGCTAATAAAGGTTCACACTCCCTAGCTGTATGCGCGACAAGACCGCTAAATTATGATAAGGGATAATTCGCTTCATTTATTGAAATATAGTGGATAATTTGCTAATTTGTTATTGCTCATTTCACATATCACAGAAAGTATAACCCTAAAATAAAGGGATAATTGCATTACCTATTAAGATTTGGTATAATTACACATAAACTTTCTGTAGTTTAAAAAATTGCGTCTAGCACCCATAATGTTTGTTTATATCTAATAAAATAAATTCTTCCATTAATCAAAAATTACTAATTTTGATATTAAAAAATTAAATAAAAATTAATATTTACTCTCAATTAATTTATTAGTAATTTATTTCTCAAACACCTATATATATATATATATATATATATAATATATATATATATATAGTCAACATCTATACACTGTCGTTTTTGTTTTTGTTTGTGGTTGTGGTCCATACTCATTTGGACCCTGCCATGTTTGTCCTTTCTTCATCAGTATTTATACAGTAAATTACAACCAATTTTTATGAAATTCATCATAAATACGAATATATTTTCGTTGCTTAAAAAATTATAAATATTCAACGATATTTGATGAAATAATATAATTATTGAATGGAGCTATGAAATTGTCAATTTTTGCTCTTACTATATTTATTATTTTTTTAGAAAAAATAAAATACCAAACTAGGTGGATTGAAAAATTTTAAAAAATTATAAAAAATTTATTCGCTTAATCTATAAAAATAAAAAAAATTAAAATTTTTAATTCACAGGAGCATTTTGGCCAGTTCACAACAAAAAATGAATAGAATCCTAACAGACTGTGCAAATTGTCAGACGGGCGTTAAAATCAGAGAGTATTGGAAATTTTGAAATAATAAGGGAGTATTCATAATTATATCAAACCCATAGATACTAGTTGTAATTTACCCATATTTATCATTTAGAGAATTTTTTTACCCAAATTAAATTTGATCGAATTAAACTAATTACAGAACAAATGTAACGTATTTTTCATATGATTGATCACTTTTTCATATCTTTGATATGTTTGCACCTATGTATACATATTTTGAATATTATATTTATACACTAAAATATATTTAATATTAAAAATACATATTTTTCGCTAAAAACTCAAAATTGAAAATGAATACACAATTAAACATGGCATAACTTTTTAAGAAATGTTTTTATTTTTTGTTGCAAGGAATATATTTTTTTAGTCTTCAAGATTTCTTAAAATGATCAAAGTCAGTTATATGTTCATTTCTTGGGGTTTTCAGAAGGAAATGCGTTATCAATGTACTTAATTCACCAGTATATATCTATATCTATATTATACATAAAAGGGTCAACCTCTTAAATATTTGTTTCTCATTGTAAAAAGATACACATATCCTTACTTAAGTATTCTTTTTATAATAAATTAAAATTAATTATAAAACAATAAATTCTATAAAAAAATAATTTAATAATCCTATTATCTCTAAACTACTTAGATAATGACAAAAATTATCTAAGCAGTTGAGAGGAATTAAAGTTACTAAATAGTTTCCTTTTTATTTAGAATTATCTTTTAGAATGTTTATTTATTATTAAAAAGAATAATTGAAGTAAGGGTACAAATGTCTTTCTTACAAATTTCTTATATATATATATATTATATATATATATATATATATAAATTTCTACAAATATATAAATTTAAGTTTTTTTTTACTAAAAGATTAATATAATATTTATAACAATACTAAATGGAATTTTGAATTTTAAAAAATTGATACCTATAAACTAATAATATTTTATAGTTGAGAGTTGGCCAAATGGAATATTTTTTATAAATATATAAATTCAAAATTTTTACTAAAAGATTAATTTTAATATTTACTATAAAGTTTAACATTTCAAAATTATTATTTCAAAAGTTCTATAACAAGGAAATTGACATTAGATTCAAATTAATTAATTATATCTTTAAATTAAAGTGCATTAATTTAGTTTGTAAATTTTATATTAGAGAGAAGTTAGATTAATATCAATTAAATATACTTTCATAAAATTATAATTATACAACTGATCTTTCCATATTATTTATTAGAAATTATGAAAACTATATTTGAGTTAGAATATTATTTGATCATTTGAATGAACACTCTAAACTAAAGCATTACTTGCCCAAAACCTATTGGAAATCCTCTATTTTGTCCTAAATTTCAACCAAAATAACTCTATTTTTGTCCTAATATATTCAGACAGTAATGCTTATTTTCTAACGCTACTTTCTTAGACTGTCTTTCTTTTGTCCCAAAATCATCAAAAGTTCCGTTGGAAACGTTATCGACGAACTTTTCTTGAAATTCCATCTCAACAAAGTCTTTTTTTTTTCTTTTTTTGTAGTGTATATAAATTCTATATTCAGCATAATCGAGGATGAATTTCAAACGGATTATTTTTTTAAATATTTTTCCTTAGGGTCGTGTATTAATTTTTAAAATAAATTGTATAGTGAATTAAAGCATAAAATATATTAATAAAGTATTTTCTCTAAAATAAAAGTATATTAAATATATATTTTGTATTATGAGTGTTGTCAGAGGCTGCTGCAGACGTAGGCCATGAAAAAGGATGAAGACCTTATCCAAAACCTTATCAGTATGTTTGAATTCATTTTCAACCCATTTTGGAAATGGGACCAAACCCCATTTTGGAAATGGGACAAAACCGATATAATGTTTGAGCTTCTTTTTTGTTTTATTGTTTAAATTGTTTTACATCATTTTTTCCTCTTCTGGTTCTTACATCTCCGCCTTCCCCCAAATTTGGGGCCATTAATTACGTCATTGTCCCTTTCTCTCTTTAGTTACCTCTTAAATGTAAATATTTTTTCTTTTGTGTATTATTTTATTAAAATAATATATTATTTTAATTACTTAAAAAATAGTTTAGCAATTTTTTAAATATGTTATAATATAAAATTTATTTGAATTAATTCAAATATTTATTATTGAAATAAATCAATTTAAATTTATCAATTCGAATACATCATCCAAAAAAATTATTAGCATGTCGACCGTTACTAATGTGCATAATATTATTTATTAAATATATAATAATTATTTGAAAAATAAATAAAATATATAATAAATTTTTCAAACAAATATAATTACAATAATATATACAACTCAATCCACTTACAAACATATATATATATATATATAAGAGACATAATTTGACATGAATAGTGAATTTTGTCTCCAAAAAAATAAAACCAAACATACAACACATATTTTAAATTATTTTAAGTTATTTTGAAAATAAATCCAACCATACACACTATTTCTAAAGCATACTTATTTATCTTTGTTTTTCTCTCTCGATCTCCACAAAATATATCAAAACACTCCAAAATGAAACCAAACACAATGTATCTGGTTTGAACTATCTTCATTATCTTGGGGTTTTTAGAAGGAATCGAGTTGTCAATGTGCTGAATTCACCCGATATGTAATTATGAATATTTGATTATAATTTGAAGAATTATTAATACTCTTTTATTTTTAACAACCAATCAACAACTAGCCCATTTTGTTATAGTATTTGTTAGATTTTTATTAATTTTTTGTGGTATACTGATCAAAATACCCTCGAACTATATAATTTTTATTTTTTAAAAGTTTTGAATTTTTTTTATGTGTAGAGGTTTTTGACATTTTTCTTAAAGAATTTCATCTATATTTTTTACAAATTTTTTATTTTTAAAAAAGAAAAACAAAATATATAGCTAGAGTAAAATTGACAATTTTAAATTTCCATTCAAGAATCACATAATTTTATCAAATGAAGTATTGATGATTTTTCGAACAATGAGAAGATAATTGTAATTCTTCTATCGAAATATATTGTATATTTATATATATATATATATATATATATATATATATATTTATATATATTGAGTTTCACATGGCAATTACTAATAGCATTAATTCCACAAATGAAAATGACAGATTGGATTTTGGAGTTAAATGACACTACATTTTGGATTGGGACGGATCAGAATACGTGGATTTTGTCTGATACTTCGTAGTAATTGCGAATAACTCATTTCCGCCCTACCACGTTTATCCTTTCTCAATCAATATTATGCAATTTCGGAAAGTTTTGTTTTTTTTTTTTATATGAGGTTTTGATCAAATTATTATAAAATATATGATATATTTACTATATTTTTATTATATATCTATTACAATACAAGTGTATTTATTTATCATATTAAATTAATTCGATCCCAATTCGATCTAATTTAAAATTTTCTACTATTTAGAATATTTGAACAGCAACTTATTCGCTATCTTTGATCTTTTCACTATGTATGAATTTTGGGGTTAATTATAACAATCTGTTGAGATTTGACATAATTACAAATACCTTGTTCGTTGGAAAATTACAAACACCCTATTGATTTTAAAGTCTGTCTAATAACGATCCTGTTAGGTTTTTATCCAATTTTTGTGGTGAATTGATTGAAATGCTCTTTTCAATTTTTTTAAAATATTTATATGAACTAATATTCCCTCTAGATTATTTATTTTCCACCCTCAATTTTTTTTTAGATTTTTTTAAATACTTTTTTTCTTTTTAAAATTCAATAGGGGTAAAATAATAATGTTCACTTCACCATTTAGGGACTACATAATTATTTTTTATTTGAAGAGGACATTTATAATTTTTTAAATAATAAAAATATTTATAATTATACCAAATTTAAAAAAAAATAGTTGTACTTTACCTTAATTTCATTCATTTCTGCTATAGTTATTTCATTTTCTCTCTCCATATTGACTCTCTCATAAGCTCTCTCCAAACTATACTAATACTTATGCTTGTTTTTGTATTTTAGTTTTAGTTTTTAATTTTTAAAATAGTAATTAAAATAAAAATGTGTTTTCTTGTATGCATTATTATACAAAAGTTTTACTATCGTTCTCATTTGAATTATTACTTTTTTTTTTATGTATATACATATATTATTAATTTGTTTAAATTATATTATAATATGATATGATAAAAATATAATTGAAATGTACTTGATTTGACACTACTAACTATACATGATGTAGTTATATACTGATTTGCATAAATAGAGTGGCCCAACGAGGCTCAATCGATCCAAAAAGAAGAAGGAAACGAAATGCCCATACCACCCTAGATAAGCGGACATAAGAGGCGTCCCTAGAAAAGATTGACAAAGGGAACAGGTACAGGATATCCCCCTACTCGTACCATGATCAAATCTCAACAAAAACATTCGGTCCAAAAAGCCCACACACATGGCAGCCCGCTCTCCTACCTAGCATCTCGTCAGCCCATGTGTCAGCAACTACCTTAGACCACATAAGCCCTAGGAGGACTTCTCCTGACGGTTGGGATTCACTACAGATGAGGAGTCCCCCAAGACTGAAGAAGGACTCCGAACCCTAACAAACTCTAACAGCCTCCCCTCAAAATCCTAGACTCGTAAAGCAAAAGGACTTCTTGTTGACTAGGAGTCATCAACGTGCAGAACTCCATCAGAAGGGGCATCCCCTTATAAATACAACTTCATTCATACCTTTAAAAACACCTTCAAGAGACCTTCAACACACCTTCAACTGATCTCCTCACACCTCCAAAACACTACTCTGACACGTTCTCACTCTCACGGCATCCCCCTCACGTCCTTCACAGTCCTTTCACTCTCTAAACACTCTCTAAGTACTCCACAAGTACGTTATCATGTGTTCATACACTCCTACATATATATTATTCACCATATCTCGATTTATATCATATTTATCTATTTTCTTATCTTCATATTTTTGAAGATCCAATACTAATTTGGGCGTCAGAGTGCTAACCCCTTTTTTGCAGGTCCCCCCTTTAAGATTTGCATTCACTTCGACCCAAACCTTTAACGACAGTCCAAATCTATTGGACCCGTGCATTTTTTGAGCGCATCATATTCAATTCTAAATCAAATAAAAAATATATATTAATTTGACACAACTGACAACTTATATATACATTCTTATCAACAAATCTATTCAACATTAAAAATATAGTTTTTTCACTGAAAACTCAAAATTGAAATGAATGCACAACCAAACATGGTTACCTTTTCAAAAATGTGTTATTTTTATTGCAAGTATTATATTTTTTTGTATGGATAATTATCAAATTGTTCCCCTAAGTTAGTCATTAAATCAGTTACACCCCATGTAGGGATATTATACCTCCCTGATCTCGAGAAGGAGGGGGAGGAGGAGGCGTAGCCAAAGAACATGAGGAGCTATCTGGAGGGGTACTCAAAGAACTCACCATACCCTCTTCATAGAGATCCCTAGTGTGTAGCTGAGGCAAATCATTTCCCCTTGGAATCTCTTGAACTGGAGTCCCCTTGGATGACTGAGATGGAGGGATGCATCCACGCGACATCTCCAGTAACATTATCGCGAATTAACTTGTTGAAGATAATATCCACTGCCAAAGAAGAGAGTTGAATATAGTTATAATCATGAATTAATAAAAGTATTAAGAATTAAGAAGAATATAAAATACCTTGGGGCTCGACCCGAGGACTCAGGCTAAAGTGTACAGGAGCCTTTCGTCAATCAAGGCTCGACAGTCATAAGGTTTCTCATTCAACTCATCTAGTAAGGAGGAGAGGGCAACCGTCTTCTCACCAACATTAACAACAGGAGGAGGGTTACGAATCCAATCGTCTAGAAAAGTCCAGGGACGAGAATGCAACACGTAGAAGAAATTATTCCTCCAATGCTTTGGGGGATAGGGAATAGGCAGGGAGGACACGTCCCGACGAGGGAGAAATGAAATACACCTATTTCAGTACTCTTTAAGTGAAATCACATAGTGATAGCTTTTGCAGTTACAAAGGCACTATGAAAATGAAAAATCATAAAAAAAAAAACTAGCTAAAACCTAAAGGAGTTTGCGGCTAATTGAGAAACTTGTTTTGCTATCTCATACAAGAACAACATCACGGATGTGAATGTATCATATCAAGCCATTTCGTGCAGAAACATAAAATTCAATAAACCAATCAAATGAAAGCCGAACCTCTGTTCCACAGTTTAATATATTCCATTTTCATTTTATGGTAGGTGTAAGACACTTGTGTTAGGAAATAAAAGGTATACCTGTAATAAGAACACATCCACACAAGTCAAGGGCTCTTAGATCAGGGCAACGTAGGCTAAGCTCTTTACAACTTCATCACCATCACTCATTGTCACTACATGTAAAGTTTCAAAATATTGTCTCAGAAGATATGCATATGAAGAAAGCATAACAACATTCTTCGATAAGGATATGTGCATTTGAAAATAGGAAAAATCATTCTTTCCCCATATGGAACACCCACTTCAGACTAGGAATACGAAACAAGTTGTTATATGTTCAAGGTTAAGGCCACTGACTGGGACATCTCCCTCTCCTCTTCCCCAGGAGAGGACCCCTCTTTCTTGTTACTTCTCACCTCCTCCTCTGAAGAGGTCTCATCTAACAAATGATGGGCAGCAATCGCCGCCTATTGCAGGCTCCATCTCCGGCACTCAAGGGTTCAGACGAGCCATAGCCCATCCTTCTTGAAGTTTCCTTAGAGGGATCATTACCTGGGATATTCTTCCTCACAAACTTAACTGACTCGTTGGAGCATGCCACGGATGAACAAGAAGATGACAGAAAAAGAAAACAACGAATGAAAAACCTGAAAAGAGAAGATGGAGAAGATAATACTTACAGACTAAGGAAGAAGGGGTCTTTTTTTTTCTTCAAAACGTGCATTGGGGAAGGAAGAGGGAGAGATGGAGGTAATGCCTCGAATGAAGGAAAGTGGGGAGGAATTACACCAACATTCACCGTTATATCTGCCTTCCATTAGACGCTTACCATATATGACAGGCGTATGGGAGGAGGCGGTGATCAAACGCCCCCTAGAGTAGCATGCATGATGGCTAGGTGTAGCTCTAGCCATCATAGCAATGCTGATAGCATGCAGAGCGTAAGGCCTATGTTATAGAAAAAAGCAGGAAAAGAGAAGAGACAAGGGAAACCTAGGGAGACAGTCCTCCCGAGACAGTAAAGAGGGGCATCCCTCATATATATACAAAGGGTCTCCAACTCTAAGAAGTAGTCGATGGGCATCCTCCTCTTTAGAGTGGGGGGGAGGAGGGGGGACTGAATGATGCATACAACCTAGGGAAACCTAATTCAAGAAGCACAATACGATGACGAGCCCAAAGCCACGCTTGGTAATCTCCACATGGCGGACAGCTGACTCCCTCGTCACCGCAAAGTCAGATCACGTCAGCCCTAAGGATTTATGTTAGACAAGGAAGGTGTCCTTAGCTTAAGGCTCCTTGGCGGCTGAAGAATCCCTACTAGCAAGGGGTCTCCTCCGATGAAAGGATATTCATTTTTGGACTTACCTAAGAAACGAATAAAGGCGATTTGCTGCCTATCAAACAACCCTAACTCCTCTCCCTTAAGATTAAGGAAGGAAGATAGACTCCTAGTAGATGAGGACACCCCTATATATACACATTTTGTTTATCAGGCGGGGGATGGTCGTCAAACTTCCAAGCACTCTTATTAACACTCATCAAGCACTCTCTCGAGAACTTGCATTTTTTTTTAATTTGATCATCATATCTTGATTTCTTATTTCGTTTTCTTTTTACTTTTTTATTTTATTTTTGCTTTAATCAAATACTAACTTGGGCGTCGGAGTGCTAATGTGTTTTTCTGTAGGTCTCTTTCCTTAGGATCATACACACATTAGCCCAAATCCAAAACAATAGTCTAAGCTTGTTGGACCTGTGCTCTTTTTGCACGCATCTATTAGGAAAGTTAAAAATAATTATTTAATTTTAAAACATGAAAAGTTAACATACCAATAAATTGAAGACACGAATAAGGCCCTCTTCAATATATATACTAGTGTGTGTGGCACACTCAAATTAGTGTGTATAATTAAATAAAAAATTTAAAGATAATTTATATTTTTAAAAGTATTTTAATTCAAGAAATTAAAAATATTCAAATTTTTGAAAAAAAAGAAGAAGTTATAAAGAGTTAATGGAAATTGAAAAGATGCGGGGGTTTAGAAGAGTGGGGAGTTGGGAAGTTAACAAATACATAAATAAATAAAATAAAATATTAAAAATAAAATAAATTAATAGACAGAAAAAGTGAGACACTAAAGTGGTGCTCTCACTTAATAATAAAGTATAGATTACAGCATATGTTTGCACAATCAAATTAAAATTTTAAAAAAATATTATTAATTTTAGATTAGTGAAATATTAAAAGTATACAAAATGAAACATAAAAAAAATAGGATAAGTAAAAAAGATGTGGAAGTTGAGAAAAGAGAAAAAGAAAAAGTTAAGAATAGAGAAATAAAATTGAGAAAACAAAATAAGAAAGTCAATTAAATATTAAAAAAAAATTAACAGACCTAGTAAAACAATAACATACATTTCAATATATAAAATATAGATATATATATAAATTATATCTAAAAATTATTACAACTACTTAGCCATCTAAAACCAAAACTCAAGAATACTAAAACGTGGGTTGGTGCAGCTACCTCTTCTCCACATTCATGTGCTCATTTCTTCTTAGTGCAGCAACTTCTTTTGACAAATCCAAGAAAGTAATAACTTGGTATTAACATATGTTTACATTCATCTCCTTTGATTTAATTATTCATACAAAAATATCCCATATGCATATCGTATTTATTTATATATGTTGCTAATATATTTCATTTAATTATCAATTTTCGTTTTTTATCCTAGAAGAAAAAATATTAATCTTGATTGAAACATAAAAAAGTGAATACTATCATGTAATTTTTTTAATCATTTTAAATAAAAAAGAAGTTGTTAACTAATTTGAAAAATAGACAAATATATTCAATTAACTTATAATTAAAATTAGAGAAAAATTTCACATTTTCCAAATTCATGGACAAATAGAATTTTGTCCTAACTTTTGTAATAGATATTTGAAGACGGAGATGTAACTATTCATTTTTATTTGAAACTATTTGGACTGAACATAGTTGATAATTTAAGTTTCAAAACTTAATAATATCTTTTTACTTTTGAGATTTTTGAGTAATTCTTTTACTGATCATATATTACTTCATTTCTGATTCTTTAAAGTTTAAATTACCTAACTGATAATTAATTTTTTTATTAAAATTACAATATATTTATTTACTTAAGGAAAATATCATTTCCCTACTTCATTTTCTATTAGGAAAAATTGCATAATACCCCTGTGTTATGCTGAAATTGCACAAAACTCACCTGTATTAAATTAATAGCTATAAAAGACCCCATGAAAGTTGAAACCCTACAAAAAGACCCCCTTCATCCAAAACTGACGAAAGATGTTACACACGCGAGCGAAATGAGAAGATGAGTGCTTTTTCACCCTTTTTCAGCTTTGACCATTATTTTTGGTCCAAATGCGCTTCTCCCCATTACACATGACTTGATATCCTTCCACAATCACTCTACACTAAAATAGGGTTGGGGCTGCTGCAAAATTAATTTTTTCTTCCAGGTAACAAAAATATTCAAATTAATCATTTAAAATTGTTTTTTATTTTTTTGAATATTCGTTTATGATATTTGCTATTATTTTTGTAGGATGTCTTTCGCTTCTCGAAAGTCCGCCTCTAAAGATGAAAAATTGATTTATGATATAGAAATTCAAAGTGTTACTGCCCAAAAAATGCCGCAATTAGAGTTGTAAGTCCAAGTAAAGAAAGTGAGGGAAATTATTTTGTAATTGTAAAACAAATAAATGCAATTTTTTTTTATTGGTTGGACTCTATTAGTATCAGTATTTCCGAAAAAGTTTCACAATCCACATCAACGCACTCCGCTAAATTTGAAGAAGTGATTCAATCCAAATAGGTGAAAGGGGAGGACAATTTTGCAGAAGTACTGTCTATATGCACAGATCTGACATCTAATATCAATTAGTTCTTGTTGTTTTGCTTGTTGCAGTATTATTGAAGTAGTTAACTGTCATAATTACTAATATGTAGCAATTTAAATTATGCAATTTTGATGCTTGCCCTGTAATAAAATACTTCAAGAACATAGAAGTAAAAGACAACAAAAAGGAACCATTTAATTCATCCCAAAATGACAAATATGACAACTCCAGTCTGTTGACAATTTTCTCACACAAAAGACATAAATACTCCATCTTACTACTAAAAAGACATAAACTCCATCATACTCCAACATGACAGCTTCTGTTTGTTGACAACTCATTTAATTCAACTTACAATACCTTTTGCCAAAAGAAAGGGATACAACCCTAAATATCAATCCCTCTTCCCTGATGCATCTTGTGTTTTGGATGAATTTGATACTGTGCCCGGTCTATATGAAGCAAAAATGCTCTTCAACTAGGAACTCAAAGTTGGTCGGGTGAATGAGCCACTTTGTCTTTGGAAAGTGTTGTTTTTACTTGAACATTCACCATTTTCTGCATTTTTGCTGTTTTGGAAACTGAGGCTGATTGTTTTATCTTTCTTGGAGCATGCTGCACTGGCCTATCTGAAGGTTGTAAAGACTGATGCATCTGTGGAGGGGCCTGCAAGTAGGAGTTTTGCAATGAGGGGAAGTTTACATACTGTGAAAAAATTCATTGAATAATGAATACTTTCAATACCTGTGCATTGCTATTGGGTGGTGGTTGTGTAGCTGCAGACCTTTGTGCAGGTTGTAGGGGCATCTGAATCCACAAAATTTTGATTAATTAGCATGAAATGGGGCTTCTAAATCCACAAATGAATTACACATTCACTTATCTCAAACGGTGAAGTGAACTGTGCAGACCTTTGTGACACAAAACCTGGCATTGATGTTGTGGGTTGAATAAAAGAAGGCCTTCTTAACTTGTGAAAAATTGAAGGCATCTGGCATCTATAATAAAATAAGATAAGTCAGTATCTGACTATAATTTTTAATACATGATAAATGTAATTAATATACCTCATTTGTCATTGACTGAGAACCTTGAGTTGATGGCATGAACTGAGAGGCTTGAGAGGCTTGTGGTATCTATAGGAAATAAATTTCAATTACATGTTGTGTAAATTGAAAGTATTTTGAAATGAATACATACCTCAAAAAGGGGAAATATATGATCATTTTGTGACAGTTCAGTCTGACTATTGGAAGTAGGGATCTGCACAAGAGAAATACTAGTTAAATTCATGTCCAATTTATATAAATTCAGCTTTAAAACTCTGAAAGAATACCTCATTCAGGTTAATGGCAACACTTGGTGGATTTCTGCTGCATATGAGCTTCCAGGTCCATTTGTTGGGACATTTGGATGCTGAAAAAAGGTATAAAATAGTATTCAGTGCCCATAAATGTCAATAGTTATTAACTTAAATAAACCATGTCAATACCTGTGTTACTCTTGAATTTAGATGAGGGTTTGTGCAGCTTCTTTTGTTGTGCCCTGTTTTGAAACAAATGCCACTTGTGTGTGTCAAGCCTTTCTAGCACTCTTCCAGGTTCCTTGATGTCATTTTGATCCCTCATTCTTACCTTTTTTGGCCTACCAACCTTTGACTTCACTGAAGGAGGAGCCACTTTTCCAAGTGGTGATTCTTCAAAATCATGTATACCAGGTACAGGATTTATCATGTGATTGTAGACTGCCAAATATTTTTCCATTTTAAAGAATGTGTCCACATAGTCTTGTACATTGAGTATGTGATAACTGATTGCAGCAATTGCATGACAACATGGATATCCAACCAGTTGGAACATACCACAACTGCAATGCCTGCAACCAAGGCCTATCAAATATAGTCAATCTCTCCTGTCTAGATAGCTTAAGAAGAATTACATTCCTTGGAATCTTAAGAAGCCAAAGAGAAGGGAGTTCCAGGTGTCTAATGGGAATACTGGTGAAATAGTTGTGATGTTGATGCAGTAGGAGTAGAAGTTGTTCACACAAAGTTCCCCCAACCTATAGTGACTAATCCATTTCACCCAAACTGATGTTTCTTACTTCGCAATGATTTTCCGTAGCTGCTTGTAGCTTAGAGTTTTATTAATTTCAGATATAGATTTGATCCCTAATTCACCAGTAGGGACTGGTGCAATTACCTTATCCAAACCACATTTGTTATATATCTTTCTCCTGTTCCAACCCACATACAACTTATTTTCTTTTTAATCACCTTTACTACCCCAACAAGTGGGCCAAACATGGAACCCTAATGTGTTCATTCAATTTCGTAATGGATATATGTACAGAGATATTTGATTTCGAGAATGATGATTTGGTGGAAATATGTCGGTGATACACAAGAATTGATTAATTAAATATAGAGTTCATCAATAGAGACCGCATTTGTGCCTTGTATGGGGTCCCTTGTGAAATATTAACACTAGAAGCATCGGATTAGAAATGTATTGATTACATAATCTTATTCATCTGAAGTGAAATAGTGAACGGAGTGTAGATGGATTCACCCTTGGGGTTTAGCTTGTAATTAGAGATTAAGTATTATTGCTAATGTTATTTCTTAAGACAAGTTATCGTACTTGATCCTTTAGGGAGATTTCATTTCGATATAACGTAATTGATTAATAAGCACACGTGACGAAGCCTATATGAATTTCTCGTATTGGTAATTAGAACTAATCTTAATTTGTATGAACTGGGCCACAAGGGAGTTTCACTTGAGCAGTGAAATATTGTTAAAGAACGAGATAAAAAATAAAAAATAGAATGCAATACTACACTCATAATATATGGGGTCATATTATTCATTCCCCTAAACATTACTTTGACACTCCTCTACCTTTTGGCAATTACAAAATATCCATGAGGACATTTCTGTCATTAAAAAAATAAATTAAAGTTTGACCAAAATCAACAGAGAGATTTTTGTAGCTTTAAAGACTGTCATGAATGATTTTTGTAATTTTTAAAAAGATATGAGTAGTTTTTATAAGATGACAATAAACTAGGGAATGTAGATATAATTATCCCCATTTTAAAAGAGTTGGGACATGCCTAATAAAGTCCAACTTGGGTGAAAATTGTGTCAGAACATTAATTGCAATGAACAACAATTATTAGAATTAAAATAAAGGACTAAAATTAAAACACTAAATAATCTAAATTGCGAAAAAGGGATCTAATTAAAAATACCAACTAACCTAAATTACAGACAAAAAATACATTTAACCCATAATTATTAAGGGGTTTAGCTCAAATTTAGCCATCCCATGAGCTCGTAATATAACGTTTTTGTTACGAGTCGCGGTCTCAAACCGCGACTCGATATTTTTCTTTTTTTTTTTTTTTAATTTTTAAGAGGAGAAAAAGTGGGGAAAACGAATTTTTTATTGGAGTCGCGGTTTCATCGCGGTTTGAGACAGCGACTCCGAGTCGCGTTTCAAACCGCGACTCGGTCTTTTTTTTTAAAAATTTTTTTTTTATTATAACTAATTTATCCACAAATCATTTAAAAAAACACATAATAATAAATAATGAATAAATGAAAATATTATAAATATTATTACAAATATTACAATAAAAAAGTAAATATTAAAAATGCCCTCTGTCCCACAATTACGTCTGTGTCGTTGACGTCGAGGTCTTCTCATTTCTTCCCCCATATTTTGTATTGGCTCATTTTGTCCATCACTATCATCACCACCGGAATTAATATGCAACCCACTTGATGATACTGCAGAACTGGACTCCACATTATCACGATATGCACTAAATGATGGAAATGGAACTGGTGAAATGTTATATTCTGGTGCATATGGTTGGTTAATACCAAGGCCAAGGTCAAGATCTACATGTGAAGAATAAGCTTCTGCATGGCTTGGCATGTATGAAGTGGATTGAAACCAATCATCTTGTGACGGTTGAGGCACATAGTAATCCTGAGGCGGTTGAGGCACGTAGTAATCTTGAGGCGTATGTACTGTTTAAGGACCAGCTATATCCACCCCAATATCACCACGTTCAACTGAACCAATAGACATTTGGCTAGAACTTCTCCTTTGTCTGTTGGGATGTGGTGGGAGCACTATCGGATGGTGTTGCAGTTTGTTGTGGCTGATGTTTTATGGCTTCAGCGATAATTTGTACTTCGTGTTCAAGTTGGGCCACTAATTGGCGATACCCTTCAACGTCTACTGGTTTAGATTGAAAAAAGTGTTTGAAGAGTATTTACCTGTTGAGTCTGAAAAAATATAAAAATATAATGAATTTTAATAAAAATTATTGTTAAAAATGAAGTAATAAAATAAACATGTGATATTATATAGCATACCACAATCTGCAACATTGGTGCATCTCCAGGTTGGTATCCGCTTTCCACACGTCTATCAGTAGACGACGAAACGAAATGACGTGTATGTTGTTGTACCATTCCCAATATCCTCTATCTGTATCTCTTCTGTTCGAAATGGGTTGTCTTTGTATGACCGTGTCATATCGTCTTTGCCATCTAGTGATGTAGAGTATGTGCTGCAAAACTCAATCTGTGCCCGTACGATTGGAACGGGTGATCTTATGCAGGCTCATGTCCCGAGTATCTGGCTGATCTAGAATATTTTGCATCATCCCAAATTGGCGAAGGACCCGTTCGGGATGATGCATCTCCACTATTGCATAAAAGATAAAGGGACATATTGATCTCCACAGTTGGGGGTTAAAATCCCCTGCGTAAGCCATAATGACATTTGATTCCATGTCATACGGCTGCCAGATAAACTGTAATAAATAAAATAATGCAAGTTAATGTCATTTTATATGATCGAATATATGTAATTAAAGTTATGAATATAAAATACCTGATCATATTGCATCTCATCTAATATATCTCTAATGACCCGGACAGTTGTTCGTACTGTCCGGGTGAAAGTGTGCTCACAGTTCCACATTACACCATATGGTGCTCCTGGGAGCACACGGTGATTATCTATTTGGTGTGGGCCTATATGTACAATGGAGCATCAAGTCCGGGACAAAGTGGAATGATGCGTGACAGGCCCAAATCTGCAGAGATAACAAAACTCTAGTTATTACCTGGGAAAAAAATATTTTCTCTATAAATTCAATAATTCAACTTACCTGTACCAACTGCAACGCGCCACCTATTGCAGCTTTGCCTTTTTCGCTGGCATTACATAATTCACGGTATAAAATGCCAGGACAGCACTGCCCCAACTGTAGTTCGGGCTGCTACTATATCCTCTAATTTTGCAAGATATAGTAGCGATACCAAGTTTCCTGATGAATCAGGACACATCGTTCCACCAGCAGGAGCAATGCAACAGCACGCGCATACTGTACAACAATAAGGTGTGGAGTGTCGGGAGTGATGTGAACATGTGATATATGTTCTATTATGGCCTTAACCTGCAACCGTGAACCCTTCAACGCTCCCTCTTCTAGTGCGAAACCTATGTACTGCATGCAGTATTCTTGCCACTGAACACTGGTTCTTTCGAGTTCAGTCCCTGAGACTGGCTCGCCATCTATTGGAGCCCCCATATTACCTGGACATCTTGTAAGGTAATTGTGGCTTCTCCGACACGAAAATGAAAAGAGTGTGTCTCGAATCGCCACCTCTCCACCAATGCAGTGATTAAATGGCAATCATATTGAATTCGCGCACCTATAGACTCCATAAAAATCTATTTGGTGTAGTATTTGTTGCACACGAATGGGAGGTCTTGTTCACGTAAATTTCTCCAAAATTTACCGTAGGCACGTTTTACCTGCAGGACCTCATCAATGTCACCATCAAGGATCTCATCGGACCTGTGTTGTGATTGTTGTGATAATACAGTTCCATCTCGTGGACCATACACTGCTCTTCTATCCATTTTTTAAAAATATAAAAATGGGTGACAAATATACAGTTGGAAAAAAGGTCTACAACAACGGAAAGATGCAATTTATAATTGTGGTGTTAATGATGAATAGTGAATGGTGAATTATGCGGGATGAATTTATATAGCGAACGATTTTTTTTTTAATAAAATATCGCTGCATCACATGATGCAGCAGCTGCATCATGAATGCTGCATCACGATGCAGCAGCAGTGCAGCTGCTGCATCATGCTGCTGCTGCTGCTGCAGCTGCACATGCAGCATGCAGCAGCAGCATGATGCAGCCTGCAGCTACATCATGCATGCAATGCAGTACACTGCAAGTCAAAGCTGCAGCATGCAGCTTTAATTTTAAAGCTGCAGCTTTGACCGTCCCGTGACTTTAACAATAATAATAATAATAATAATAATAATAATAATAATAATAATAATAATTATAATACTAATAATAATAATAATAATAATAATAATTAAATACTAATAATATAATAATAATAATAATAATATTGGAAGTATACGTTGATGCAGAACAAATTCATGTTGAGCCTCCCCCACCGATGAGCCAACAGTGGGAGAAATTAACCCAGATGAGCCAACAATGGGGAGAAGCTAACCCACAAATGAGCAACCAGTGGGGAGAATACATGAATCTCTTAGCAACTCCAGGATTGCCTCCTTGTTCCAACACTGACTACTTAGCAGGTACTTCTAATCCCGATTTTTGGTGGCGGTACATTCTTAATCTTGATGTTTAGTGCAGGTACATCTCATTGCT